>JANAVB010008599.1:15050262-15155262 GCA_029216955.1 Iris pallida
TTAATCTAATTTTCGAAAAAATGGAAATATTAAAATTAGAAACTTCACAGTCTTAAATATGTTGTCAAATTTTGTTAATTAAACATGTTTCCACAATGTTTTTGTTCCAATTAAACGGAGTATGGCAATACAAGAGTTTAAAACGAAAGAAAATGTTATTCTAGTGTTTTATTAAACGGAGAATAGCATTCTCGTTTGAATTACTTGGAGAATAGCATTCCCAGTGTTAAAAACGATGAGGATCTATTCGCCGTTTAATTTGGAACGGAGAACGACATTCTTCGTTTAATTTAAAACGGAGAATAACATTCCAGTGTTAAAAAAAATATTAGAATGTTCATTCTACGTTTTAATTTAAACGGAGAATGATATTCTCCGTGTCATTTGAAACGGAGAATCTATTCTCCGTTTGAATTGCACGGAGAATGCCGTTCCCCGTATTAAAACGATGAGATGCTATTTCCGTTAATTTAAAACGATTGAGGATCCTATTTTCTAACCTATTTGTGAGCATCTGCCCTTCAAATGACTTATACATATAAAAAGAAGTGAAAAAGTTGTCTTGGAAGTGAATAAATGCATTTTTATCTAATTGTCTTCTCAAACTTTTGCATTGAGAGAACATATTTTTTTATCTAATTGTTTGTGTGAATGACATCTTGCCACATCGGAAAGACATTGTCTTAAGTCAACGATGTTCATTTGATTCCATTTCCTCTTTGTCGCTATTTCGCTTCGTACTTTACAATAAAAATCGTGACCGATTTTTTTACAAACTCTACAAGTTTTAGGCTTCGGGATAGTCTGACTTACTGTAGGCTGGCTTGATTTCCCTTGAGAAGGCCTTCCTTTTGTTGCTACCAGATTTGGCTCTTTAAGATTCATGTACTCCATGAACTTCATCAGCGACCAATTTGTTCTTCTTCACCAATCGGTCACCATTTCTTTCAACCTCCATCCACAACAAAATACAGTAAATTAGCGACGGAACATTAGCGATGGATATTGTCCATCGACGATAGCGACGACTTTGTGGCAACTAGCCGACGGAGTACCGACGAAAGCGTTATTTTTTATTTTATTTTTAGGAGAGAAGAAAAGGTCGTCATCCGTCGCTAGGGCGTAGAGATAGCGACGGATATTTATCCGTCGCTATGCGTCGATTATTTGGCGAGAATGTGGGGAGAATTGGCGGAACAGTTCTTCGACTACGTAGCGATGGATATTTCGTCGGCAAGCATCAAAAGAGCGACACACGGTCGACGGATAAAAATTCGTCGCTAGTCCGTCGCAAAATATCATTCAGACTTAAATTGAAACGACGGAGGAAACTTTTCATATTCCCCCAAATCACTCTTTCCTCTCTCTTCTCTGTCTCTCTCTCTCTCTCTCTCTCTCTCTCTCTCCGCGGCTTCGGTGATCGGCGTCGAGTCCTCTCCTCTCTCTCTCGATCTCTTCTCTCTCGCGGTGTCGTAGGGGCAGGGGGGCGGCGGGCTTGGGGCGGGGGAGTCGGGGGCTGGGCGGGCGGGGGGGGGCGGCGGGGGGGCGGGGGTTGTGGGTGGCGAGGCTGCGGGGGGCGGCGGGCTTGGGGGGGGCGTCGGGGGCTGGGCGGCAGGCTTGGGGCGGCGGGCTTTGTCGGGGGCGGCGGGTGGCTTTGCTTCTCAAATTCATCTGAGTTTATATATTGGCTAAATAATGTATCTATATTGGATGTTATCCATTAGTTTGGTGGTGTTTGGATTAGTAAATATGAATATGGAGTTTGGGTTCATGGTGTATATGTTCAATGTGTCAAGCACAGTGCGAGTTCTTCATCTGCCTTCTTTGTTAAGAATATCCTTGGGACATTCGCTTCACCAAAGTCACTGAATAAGTGAAGTTTTTCCTGGAAAACCGACCCTTAGAGTGTATCAATTGTGTGCTTCTATATAGATGTATATATCTATACATCCTGTGATATACATATGTGTATGTGTGCTTTAGAGAGTGAGGAATGAAGGCAGGCCTACCATGCCTATTAGCATGCAGGACGGCTTGGGGTGTAATGTATGTGTAGGCATGGTAGGAAATGTAGGTAATGCTAGTGTAACTAAACTAAGGTAGTGCTTGCTAGATAGTAAGGACACTCTAGTATCCTAACCAAATTAATTTTAGCCTAGATATTTAGGATATAGCTCCCATATCCTAGAAGTGGACTCTTGCAATTTAGAAATAGATAGATTGACTCAGTTTGATTAATTGACCTATAATGACTCTAAACTTGATTTGCTGCTGCAAGCATACACACACCAAAAATATTTACTGATTCGTCAAGTTGAACCGTGTATAACATGCTCGACGCTTAAGAGGAATCATTTCGACTTAGTGGACTATCGAAGAATCGGTATCGGACTATCGGTATCGGTTCGGTATTGAACTAGGACTATCGGTATCGGTATCGAACTATCGGTATCGCTAGCGGACTATCAGACTATCGGACTATCGGTATCGAACTATCGGTATCGATATCGCACTATCGGTATCGGACTATCAGTGTCGGTATCGCACTATCGGTATCGGTATCGAACTATCGGTATCGGTATCGAACTATCGGTATCGAACTATTAGTAACAACTGTACTTAGTTTTTCTCTTCTCAAGCTAGAATACCAGCGGATCCACCAATTACATGATTATATACTAATTCTGTTAAGTTGTCTTACTATACAGATTTTTACATCCAATCTGTGATGGATCGTTATTTCGTTGATCGTACATGGATGTAACACAACAACACGAGAGCAGAATAGGTGTGAGTGACGATTTTCAGGCAGGAGTGGAAGTGTTTCTTAAGTATGCCATGAGCAAAGCTCAGTTTATGGACGGTAACAAAATCAAGTGTCCATATCGTAATTGTCGCAATAAACGTTACGAAGAAGTGGTGAGTGTAAGAGATCATTTGACCCATAAGGGTTTCGTACGTGATTACGGCCTGGGTCATCGCAAGGTGAACTATATACGGAAAGACAGTTGCGAATGCTGCTACTTATGCTTTTGATGATAATGCTGTAGCAGATTTTGTCGATATAAATCATCGCAGGAGGTATAGAGGGTCCGATACATTTGCTATAGCAAATAAGGCTATTCGTCTACTATACAAGCTACCCAAGGCGTCGTAGAGATCGATTGACTGGTGGGCAGTATACAAGATTAAATCTAAAAAAACATTCAACGTTGGAGACCCAGCATACCAAGAGGACCAGATCGAAAAGTCCCAATACTTGGGACAACACTCGGATACAATGGATGTTGAAGATATTGTTGAGAAAAATAGAGGAGAGGAAGAGGTTGATACACAAGACTTAGCTGTCAACCAGGGGAGAAAGAGGTGTCTTGTCCCAAATATTGAGGCAGAAGAAAAGAAGAAGAAAGAAGAAGAAGAAGAAGAAGAAGAAGAAGAGAGGAGGAGAGGAAGAAGAAGACGAATTTGATGGGGATGAGGATACAGATGAAATCGACGATGAAGATAAGGATAAGGATGAGGAGGAGGATGATGATGAAGACGAGGCCGAGGATGAGAACGAAGACGATGATTAGGTTAAATATTGTTGATATTAAAACACTTCCAATTACGTAATTAATGTTTTTTCGTTCATATTTACTTATTGCAGATGGCACTCCTAGTCTTTTTGTCGCGACGGCACTCGTCTCCCACTGGTGGTATGTATATTTTAGTTTAGAATTTTATATTCATTTACACTTTTATATTGTTAATTATGTTTATGTGTTCTATTTACACTTTTATTGTTAATTATGTTTATGTGTTCTATTTACAGGTCATGTTTATGTTTATGTGTTCTATTTACATTAGATTAAAGTATTCGGACTATAACTTAGGTAAGCTTAGGATTCACCTTAACTTAGTGAAACATAGGATTTAGATTACAACTTAGGTAAATCTTATAATATAAACACATTCATTTGATAGGCTGCGTATCGTGAGGCCCTTAGTCGAGCTCAGTTAACTGACACCGAGGATGTCGGTAAAACGACGCCCGCCCGGACGCCCTCTTCTTTGGCCGCTCGCAACGACTTGTTCGTAGATACCGTCGACGGCTTTAAGAAAGGGCTCATGTACGGAGTCGGCTCCCTAGGGCCGTTGCACATGGCGACTCAGAGATTTCCACCGACACGCCTCCTCCCGCGGCCCCGGCAGACGATGATGTTAGGTCGCAGCTTACGCAGCTGCACGAGGCGGTATCATCCTTGCGGGAGCAAATTGCCTCGCACTTTCTGCCTTCGTCTGCTGCTGTCGGTCCGTCTGTTGCTGGTGTCGGTCCGTCTTCTGCTGGTGCTGGTGTCGGTCCGTCTTCTGCTGGTGCTGGTGTCGGTCCTTCTTCTGTGGGTCATTTCTTTCAACCCTGCTGCCCCTCTGATACCGACTCCGACTGTGACGACACTCTTTTTATATCGTCAGAGCAACTACGCCGACTTCCGAGCAGTGTCTACGACGACTTGCCGCCGTACCTACTGGAGCAGTATATTCGTCGGTCGCAGCAGGAATTACCACCACCGGGCAATCGAACTCCTCCTTCTCCTTAAAGTATTATAATTAAGAAAATTTGGATATTGTGGGAATGTTGGAATATTTTTGGGAATGTTGGAATATTTGTGAGAATTTCAGAATATTATGATAATTTTATATTGGTGTGCATTATATATTTCGTCTATGTGATTGTTGGATAATTGGTGTGCATTTTTTCTGATTATTTGGTCTATGTGATTGTTTGGTTTATGCATATTTGTGTGAACAGGGAAAGCTCTGTATTTTTTTCAAAAAAATATCAGTTAGCGACGGACTAGTGACCGTGTAGCGATGGATATTTCCAGTTTCCGACTACCTTTCGACGGAATATCCGTCGCTACCTGGAGATTTGAAAGTATTTCCAGTTATCGACGGGTGATCGACGGGTTCGCGTCGGATAATCCGTCGCCAAGGTCCTGGAAATACATAGTACGACGGAATAGCGGCGGCACACCCGTCGCCAAGGTTCTGAAAATGCATCACATTTCCAGAACCATGGCGACGGATTATCCGTCACTAGTCCGTCGCTTCGTCGACGGATGAGCGACGCAATGGCGACGACTCATCCGTCGCCATGGTTCTGGAAATGCCAAACATTTCCAGAACATGGTCGACGGATAATTCGTCAGTATTCCGTCGCCTTTGTTAGCGACGGCGGTCGACTGAATAGTGACGGAACGATACACTCTGATACGCTATTACGACGGTTTACCGACGGATCATTACGTCGCTAGTTTCTACACAGTTCAGTATTTAATACCTGAAATGGACGAAAGCCCGTCGGAATGTCGTCGCTAATACTTCGTATTGTGAAGTTGAAAAGCCGTCGCTATTCCGTCGCTTGACGACTACTTAGCGACGGATCATTATTAGCGACGAGCTGATTGTCGACGGATTATTTTGGCCAAGATCCGTCAGTGATCGGTCGCTAATACAAATTCCCGACGGATGGACGACGGATGTGGCCATCGCTAAATGGACATATTTTGGTAGTGATCAGAACAGACGACATCAACTCCGTTCCCCTCTCTTGAATTTTGTTTGATTTTTTACAATAGTATGTAAACAGATTAACTTGTTCATTAATACCACCATACCTTCTGCTCTCAATAATGTCTGGGTGGATGAATCTTCTTTCTGCGCTAGGTCCGAAGAGATAACTCTCTTTACAATCCTTGAGCCAACGAGATTTTATCAAGTTCTTTGGAATATCTCCAATTTGCAATCTCTTCATTGCTGAAAAAATATGCCTACAAGGAATCCCCTTGGTCTCCATCCACAAGCATTCACATTTTATGATGTTATCGGCCCGATCAAATGTAACCTTCCGGTTGACACTGTTTGGCGACATATACTTTTGGATAGTGCAAACTTCTGCCTCTCTTATGATGTGATGATGGAGAACAGTATATGCATCAGAACGTGTGGTTTCCTTCCTTACCTCTATAAACACCATTTTAGTGTAAATTACGGCAAATTTATCTTCTATCACGACCATGCTAGTTTGATTCACAACTGGTGTTGAGAGTTTATCAGTGACATGCTTACTCATCTGGCCGTAACGTAAGGCCGCCAAACCGTAGTCACAATTTTGAAGGGCCTTCCATAGTGGTAGCTTCTCATTCAAAAATCTTTTCTGAAATGCGTTCATAGATTCACATTTATTTGTTGCAGTAGAACCACCAAAATAATTTCCACGTAGGAATGTGTCCATCCATCGCTGCCTCGTTCTGTACAATGCAGTGGTCCACTCATTGTTCTCTACATTATAATCCGTTAGCATCTGCTGCCAACGGTTTTCAAATTCTTCGACTGAATAGTACCTGTTTAGAAAACATGGACAGTAACTAAAGTTGTAATATTGTAACAACAACATACTTTAAAGTAAAGTAGCAAGTGTGCGATGTACCTTTTAATCAGAAGACTTAATTTATTTGTAAAACCCTCTCGGTATACATGTTTGGCTGCATTGTTTAGGATATGCCATGAGCACGTTCGATGAACTACGCTGGGCATTAAATCCTCAATTGCCTTATTCATGGATCTGCAACAATCCGTGAGAACTGTCACTGGTAATTTGCCATTCATACACCCTTGGAATTTTTCTAAAACCCAAGAATATGTCTCTGCAGTCTCATTATGGATCATTGCAAACCCAAACACACAAGTCATTGTATGATTGTTTGTACCCACTAGAACCACCAACGGCATTTGACTTATATTTATTTTATATGTAGAATCAAATGCTAGTGAATCTCCAAATAATTCGTAATCGAAACGACATGCACTATCAGCCCAAAAGAGATGGGTCAGTCTGGAATCTTCGTCTACTTTGTACGCGTAGAAGAAATCTGGGTCAATGCTTTCCTTAGATTGAAGAAATCTAAGTGTTGTCGTAGCATCAACATCGTCTAATGCTCTACTATCTTGAGCTAGAGCGTTGTATAAATCCTTTTTCGTCCATCCAACCTTATCCCAGCCACCATTCTTGTGGACAATTAAATTCCATATCTGTCCAGTCCCCATCCCTGATTGCTTCATAAGCTTAACTTCTTCCAACTCTGCGGGTGATATCTTACGATGGGATCTCAAAAAAACTGTTTCATAATCATTCGCCAGGCTATGGTTGTGAAGTACATAAAAAATTTTGATGGCCCACATTTTTGTAGAATTGGTGTACCCAATACGAAAAATTGTTTTATAACTTCTGCTTTCACTTCTTGGCTCACGAACCCTGTTAGGAGCTTCATTGTATTTCTTGTGTCTGAATCCCGCATTCGAACAACACCAACTACGGACCACCACCATCCCAGATTTGTTTTACTTTACTTCGTTCTTTCTAATACTGAAATCATATGCTTTTGAATATATCCGGTATAATGTCTCTTTTTCTTCAATAGAGTTGAGTTGTAAGCCAACAATATCTTCTTCTAAGAGTTGTTTTGGATCTTTGTTAATGTTGGCAGACTGTAATATTTTTTTTCATCGTCGCTGCATCGAAATCCAATGGAGATTCACCATCGTCCCTAAGAACAGAATAAAATAAAATAAATATGAGAAATAAATGTAAAAATATAATACATTTCTTAAATCCATTAGAAATGGTGATGCAAAATAACATTTTGTTGTTTGCATTGATGTCGTCGTCATCGTTATGATGCATTCTTCCGTTGTTTTCTTCATCTTGTTCTTTGTTGTCTCCTAAGTTAACAGCTTCCAAACTTTGATCATCATCCAAATTATCTGACAGTGCTCTTGAAATGAAGCTTTCTTCATCGACTAAATCTTTCATACGACGATCAGTTTCTCCATGTGAAGTCGACATTGAAGAAAATAGAGTGTGTTAGAAACCAATAGAAGAAACGAAGGACAAGAAACAATACAAGAAGAAAGAGTAATGCTATTCGTACCTCCAAATTATCCCTCTAATATATAGCCCTCCCATCTGATGTGGCATGTTAAATAATATTGTGTGTCATCTGACATAACTGATGATATGGCAAATTTTAATCCAAAAAGTTAATTACCCAATTTTCTCCATAATAAATTAATGTTAATATCAATGTTAATTTAATGTTAATATTAATTTATGTTAATATTAATGTTAATGTTAATATTAATATTAATATTAATATTATTGTTAATGTTAACGATAATATTAATTTTAATGTTAACATTAATTTTAATATTAATTTTTTTTTTAAATTTTGCCACGTCAGCTGCCAGATCAACATATCACGTCAGCTCCCACGTAAGGAGGGACAGTTTGAAAGTACAATTTGGAGGTACAAAAAGCATTATTCAGAAAGAAACAACTTCTAGCAAGGCAACAACACAACTTTTTCGTCTTCCTTGTACCTCTGCCACGTGGCCCTCTTTTGATGGCTCATGAAAATCTTGAGTGATTCTAGAAGCAAGCAAAATTTTAAGGAAACAACTTCCAACAACACAACTTTCTCGTCTTCTGGGTACATGTATTATTAAATTGTGTAGCTAATAACGCATGAGGAAGCATGCAGCAGCATTCTCCACGTGGCCCTCTTCTGCAGGATAACGCATGCAGCAGCATTTAATGCTACGCAACCCTATTGTCTTGTTATGTGTTGTATATCCTATGTGGCATGAGGCACAAGACAATATCTTGTATAGGTGGCAAGATTATATTCACAAATGACAAAAAGTTTAAAAAGTCATCTCCAATGCAAAAAAGTATTGAGAAGACAATACAAAGTAATTTTTTACAACTTCCAAGACAACTTTTACTCTTCTAATGATATGGTATCAGTGTTTATTGTTAAATTGTGTAGGATAATGCATGCAGCAGCATTTAATGCTATGGGATCTGTTGTGTAAATATTTCTAATGATATGGTATTAGTGAACACAACCTGTGAGAGAGAACCCGAGAGAGAGAGAGAGAGATAGAGAGAGAGAGAGAGAGAGAGAGAGAGAGAGAGAGTGGGAGATGGGATAAAGAGAAAGGATCGTGTTCGACTAGATTTTAAACTTAAAATTCAATTTTTGGTTTTCATTACTAATAACTAGTTCACACGTACGAGTTTAGACGAACACTAACCGAGCCCGAGCAACGTGATATCAGCTAGGTTTCTAATACCGGCATTCCTGTTAATTTAAAATTTATAATATTATTGAAACTAATATTAATACTAAAATTTAAAATAGTTTTTGATTTAACATTTACTTCAAACTAGTTAAAGTTAAAATTACATTCTTTTTTATTTAAAATGTAATTGGAACTACAATTAATATTAACATTCGCTTGTCCCGTAGTTTAAGTCGTATTTCACTGCTTCTTGCTTAAGTCTATGCACCCAAAGAACTTGATTGTTCAAGTCGAACGTGTGCACAGCACGTTCCCTCGATGCAAGATTTGACGTAGCCCTTGCTTGTCAAGTCGTTGCACGAACACATTAGAAAAGAGTTTTGTTGGGCTATCGAAGTATAGCAAGCATCGTCCCGTGTCACGTGCATTTGTTAAGCAGTAAAAGGGTGTGAAGGCCACTGGCAATGTCAAGCCATCACGGACTATAGCTGGGTTAGACGGCGGACCGAATCGGTCCCTTGGCCTAGGAATGGATTGGTTGAAGGAGCAATACACAAGAATAGACTGCCATATTGGCAGGATTATTTTTGGTATTCCCGGTGAGACAGAGTTTTTATTTTTCGGTGAGGCAAAGTTTTCACCATCGACTTGATTCCACGGACGGCACCAGTATCGGAGAGAGTCTACAGGATGGCACCTTCAAAGTTGGAAATCTTGTACAAGATGATTGAAGAACTCAGAACCAAGGGATTCATTCGTGCTAGTGGATCGCCTTGGGGAGCACCGATGCTTCTTGTGAAGAAGAAGGATGGTACGTCAAGATTATGTGTTGATTATCGTACATTGATGACTTATTTGATCAGCTCAAGGGAGCGGCTGTATTCTCGAATATTGACTTGCGGTGACGGTACCATCAGATCAGAGTCAGAGAGCAAGACATCCCGAAGACAGCATTCAGATCGAGGTATGGACATTGGGAGTTCCTTGTTATGCCATTTAGAGCGACCAATGTGCCAGCCGTATTCATGGACCTCATGAATCGTATCTTCATGCCCTATTTGGATCAGTTCGTGATAGTGTTCATAGACGACATCTTAGTCTATAGCAAGAGTGAGGCAGAGTAGCAGCATCTTCATGTAGTTCTTTAGATACTCAGGGAACACCAGTTGTACGCAAAGTTCAGTAAGTGCGAGTTTTGGCTGGCTCGTATTTCGTATTTAGGTCACATCATCACCAGAGGTGGAGTAGAAGTGGACCCCCAGAAGATAGTGGCCATAGAGTCAATGGCCAGTACCTAGCACCGTGCAGAAGTTCGGAGTTTCCTTTGATTCTACACTATTATGAAAAGCATTCATTTACTTCACATATTGATTTTGAAGTAGAGGGACGAGACGAAGGAGGTCAGCCACTCGCCTTAGACTTGCTTCAAGCGAGCGACTGGTTGGCTGCACTGACGTCGCCTACGCGATCACTTGCAACCCGCTGAATACGGAACTTGGTTCCAAAGAAGCCATTCCATAACGTGGAATGGATCTTAATTCAACCGTTCCTGTTCGATCAATCCGACCGATTCCGACCTATCGGTCCCAACTGAATCGGTAGCGATATTGTTCCTTTCTTGCGTACCCCGTGGACGAAAATGGGGCTCGATGTAGGGACGGGGCACTACAACAATCTCAAAGCTCGTCATATAAAGTATGACTTAGGCGATGGAAACACTGCACCATGTACCGAGTTTGTACTACAACTTGGTTTCGGTAGGGAGGCTGGCAGATGATGGCATTCCCAGTCTGTTTGGGGACAAAGATGCAAGAGTTACGTTGGCCAAAGGTAAGTTTTGAGTCGATTAGAATCTATGAATCGAATCGATGCAAAGGATAAGTTTCGTTTGAGCAAGTGCTGATTTTAGTTGATCTGGTGTGCAGGCTATGCTTTTACGCTGGACGATAAGAGGTCGACATTTTGCCTTATTCAGTAAAGTGTCCGCAAAACCAAATCGTCGCCTTGCAACGGAGTGTGGCATGGGAGCGGTAGGCCAAATCAACCGAGTAGTTCAAAGGAGGAAATTATGTTTGGTATTTATGGTGCACATAATTAGGACAGGTTGCGACCGTTGTCACGACCCGCACCCTTATGAGGGGCACGAGCACGTGGGTACGTCCAGCCTACGCCGCAGCATCGGTGGTAGAACGCTGTCTAGGTCATCTAGAATACTACAACTAAACAGATAAGGGTACCTGTACAGTATATACACTCCGAATGGAGGTGACATAGCAATACAGTCTCAATCACAAATATAAAACTAAGGTAGATAGCATGGAAAAGAAATATGATAGATGAAGCAGGAAATAAGTTCGAGATCCACACAAGTCCAAAACTAAACATAACATCACAGAATAATATATAATACTACGTTCTAAAATCCAAAGCTGGATCGCAGTCCAGTCAAGCCTAACAAGTGCTAACTACTCAGGGAGTATAAAATCTAGTGACCAATCTATCAGACCACTGCCCTGGCCTGAGTCTCCATCTGTCTCAGAAACATCTGTAAAATTTCATAACGGTATCCTGTCTGGAAAATGAGCAAGTACAAATACCAACAGCAGTTCCATGTGAATTGACAAATACTATAAGAGACAGTATAATGAAATACAAGACAAAGATATAGGCGACTTGGGAACCATTCGAAAGCCGAGTTACAACCCTTAAACCAAACAAGGACCGGGGTTGTAACTCTTCTCCCGAGCAGAACTTAGTCTCCAATCAGGGTACAATGTAAAGGCATGTAGAGCATGTGAGTAAATGAAATCATAGCATGGTGAGAAGTACAGAAAGTAAAACTGAACTGGATATATGATACAACAATAAATGTAAAATGTGATTTGAATTATTAGAGCGATATGTGATCGGCTAGGGAGTCAAGATAGGGTTATCCACTTGGCCCGACAATCACAGGAAAATCTCTAGAAAGGGTCATGCCGGCCAACCTGGATAACCCGGCAAGAGGTATCTGCTACACCCTACGTGAGGTGAGGGTGGCGCTAGTATCGCAAGATTGTACAAGATGGGCTTGATCACATAACCTCTAATAATTCTCCCATCCCTGAATAGTATACGGATCCGGACATAACACGTCATGGCACGGGATTCCCTAAGAAGGTAGCTACTCCTTCTCAGGAATCGGTGTCAATACAAGTACAAGAACAAGATCGAGCAAGTACCAGTATCCCAAGAAAATCCAAGAATGACATCTCATGACAGGAATCCGGTATATACTAGTCCGTGAACTATCGTGACTAAGAATCAAGTAAGACACTACGACTGAATCGGATATAGCAGATATCAAGACAATGAAAACTATCAGTGAATGTACTCGTCTGCTGTCCTGAGCTGTATGGTATATCAATGCTCAGAGCGAAAATCAGAGACCTAAAGATGAGATACTATATGTTAATTTAGGTTTAAACAAGTTTAAGAATGATTCACAATGAATGATATGAAATCTAGGTCAATCTAGGTCTCACTGAGTCACACTAAGTCCTGTCAAGTCAATCTAGGTCAAATCAAGTTATATCAAGTCAATCTAAGCCTAACCAAGTCAATCCTAGGTCATACCAGGCATCACGGGTCAAAACAAGTCGAAGAAAGTCAAACGGGGTCAAGAGTTGGCATACAGTTGACTTTTGGTCAACTGGTCAACCCTGGTCAACTCTGGTCAACTCTAGGTCAACCCTGGTCAACCCTAGGTCAATTGTGACTAATTTGGGTAAAATGTTGACCCAAAGTTGACTTTTGGTCAAAAAGTCCACTCTTGGTCAACGGAGGTCAAGACTAGCCTAAACTACCCTCATATAGTCATTACCTACCAAGACAACTTATTTCTAATCCCATCTCAGAAGTTAAACTCAATATCTCATCAATATCCTATTTCCTACATTTACCCTTCTCATTCTCCTTCTCATTCTCCTCCTTATTCTCCTCTCTATTCTCCTCCTCATTCTCCTCCTTATTCTCCTCTCTATTCTCCTTCTCATTCTCCTCCTCATGCTACTGCTGCTCCTGCTAGTGCTATTGCTGCTCCTGTGGCTTATTCTCCGTCTCATTCTCCTCTTTATTCTCCTCTCTATTCTCCTCCTCATTCTCCTCTCTATTCTTCTTCTCATTCTCCTCCTTATTCTCCTCTCTATTCTCCTCCTCATTCTCCTTTCCATTCTCCTTCCTATTATCCTCCTCATTCTCCTTCTCATTCTCCTCTCTATTCTCCTCCTCATTCTCCTTCTCATTCTCCTACATACATATCTACACACACACACACACACACACACACACACACACACACACACACACACATATATATATATATATATATATATATATATATATATATATATATATATATATATATATATATATATACAGACATACACACACATATATATATATAAATACACACTTTCAACACCACTACCACTATTCTCATGACACCATGTAAATATATATATAACAAATATGATACAATATGATACATTGAAAATACCTTCTCTAAACAAATATAAAATCTGGAATTTAAATGTCTAATAATTAATGACACAATATATATATATTAAAAACAAGAGTCCAATAGGAATTTTCTACTACGACACAAACCTACACATAGGACATTCCTAAAAGTCTCCAAAAGGATACGAAACGGACACAAATGGAGACACAACCATGGGGGTTATTCCTATGGGTCAAAAATAATCCTATATGCATGTTGGGGTGATTTAGAAGAGAGATTATACCTTCTGGGAGAGAGATCCAAATGAAAAAGCTTCCCGACTCGACACCGACACGTAGAGATTCCAAAAGGACACGAACGAGCTCCGAATCCTCCCAAACTTGGCTAGCTCCTTCCTTTCATGGAGTAGAAGAGAAAAGAAGAATATTTGGTGGAAAAAATGGTGGATTTGGAGATGAAATCAATGGAGTGGCTCTCTAAATTTTGGGGAAGAACAAGAGAGAGAAAGTTGTAGATAGAAATGAAATGGAGAGAAAGAGGTTGCTTTGGAGTGAAGCAAAGGAGAGGGGGTGCTCCATACATAGCCGGCCACATCCTAGAGGGTTGGGGGCATTTGGCAATTTACCAAAATGCCCTCCAAGTCAAAGAAATGAGTGGTTTGAGTTGGGGTCAAAATGGTAACTTGAAAACTCCTAATTTCATGTTCTAAATCTAATTCTAATCCCTAATCCCACTAAAATCAAATGGGATTAGTCAAATATAAATATCTGGGTTTGGTCATGACAAGTTGGTCGGTTCCAGTTGGGTCCCGATCAGAGTCTAAGCTACCCCGGGTCCCCGACACAAGTCAGAATGAGCTGAAATTCGAACCCGACCCTAATAACCCCACAACAATATCATAATAATAAAATAACTTTCAAAAATATTCAAAAGTACAAAATGACAAAAATATCCCTGTTCCTAAAAACTGGGGGTGACAACCGTCCAGTGTTGTGATAAGCTATGATATCAGTAAGTTTGGGATCCTTCGAATATTGGGCTAGCAACCCGTATCGAAGCGATCATAGGCTTACACATAAGGATGCCAAAGATACATTACGGTGCGAAACACCGTGACCTTCATATAGATAGGGCCGGTGGGCTGAGTTAGCGTTGGGTGCAGGCGCAGGGCCTGCCACCCTTATGCATATGTTTAAGTTTACGGTTGGTTGGTTGAGTGAAATGATATGATTTCTTATATAAAGTTCTAACCTTGCAGGCTAGGCAAAATGGGACAAAGATGAGCACGATCACTATGTTTATGTTAAGATTATGTCTAACTGTATCTGCCGCAGGGACACGGTAGTGGACAAGTTCAGGATATGTTCGGCTCGAGGCGGGGCTCGGCTTGGACGTGCCGAGGTATGGAGTCCTTAGCGTTCAAGAGGAGCTACCGCATTAGCGTTCGGACTTGCGACATGGAGATGTTCAGCCGAAGACTACTTGTTGGCTATAAAGAGGCATAATGTATAGAACAATGTAATCCTTTGTGAGCTAGAGATCATGAGCGTTGTAGCCAATTGGCATGTTAAGTTGGGCTATTCAGAGCCATTGTAACCTTCAGTTCATTATCAATAAAAGAGATTATTGTTGTATACTACGTTTTTCTTCCGCTGCTTATATTATCAATTTGAGCTATAAACACTATTGTGAATCTATTATCTTGTCTTGCACGAGCGCAACTCCAGGCTCGTGCGGCATCACGCCCCAGCGAGGACGATGATTCGGGTGAAAACTAGCGAGGGCGAGCGATTTTTCTGATCGGGGCGTGACAAAGGGTTCCCAACAGTTGACTCATCCAAGTCAATGGGGACTCCTATGGCAACAACGACAAAACTTGATAATGATGAAGACGGTATCTCGGTCGATATTCGTAAGTATCGAGGTATGATCGAAAAAATTTAACAGTAGCATTAATATTAAATCTACATTGGCTTTTCTGTTAATTTAAAATTTACAATATAATTGAAACTAATATTACAAAAATGCTATTTAGCTCCCAAAAAATTTGGGTGATACCATCTTCCATTATGTGGCATATGACATGGTTGCTAACATGACAGCTGACATGGCAAAATTTAACAATAAAATTAATATTAAAATTAACATTAATAGTAAATAAATAATTTAATATTAAATTAACATTAATTAATATTAACATTAACATTAATATTAACACTAAAATTAATACTAACATTAACATTAGCATTAGCATTAGCATTAACATTAATATTAATATTAATATTGACATTAACATTAACATTAAAAAATTTGGGTAATTAATTTTTGGGATTAAAATTTGCCATGTCAGCTGTTATATCATCTGCCATGTCAGATGCCACATAATGGGAGATGGCATCACCCAAATATGTTGGGAGCCCAAACGATTAATTGCTAATATTAATACAGTGGCATTACCGTTATTTTCCAATAGATTCGTGCCTTGTTCGGTCACACCCCTCCACGAGCGGGTTACACTCCCGAAACGAGGGGTTAAATAGCATTTTCCAAAGAAAAGAACCCATCCGACTAGAGAGAAACAAAGGAGAGAAGAAGAAGAACAGTCGCAATGGAGAGGAGCAAGAGCAAGATCAACTGCAGCGGATGGGCCGTCATCCCTACCGAGATTCTTTCGATGATACTGGTACTGTCGGAGATGCCGGCGGACGAGGTAATGTGCAACTTGGCCCCAGTTTGCCGTTCATGGTGGAAGGTGCTCAACGGTCCCTTAGACTATTAGTCTAACGTCGACTTGGTACAGTGGTGCCGGAGGACCTAGCAAACCGCTGAGATTAGTTTGACCGTAAATAAGCTCGTAGCTCGCAGTGGGGGATATCTACGGTCCTTCTCCGCGTACAAGCTCGACGAAGCAGCCTTCCATTTTGCATGTTTAAGGCCTGTGCAAAATTTTATTTGGTCTTATTCTAATACTTTATTTTTTCTATTACAAAATTTTACGTATACTTTTGTTAATTTCTATTGATGTTTTCCCATTTTTATAATACATTAGGAAATTTCTAAGGGTGCTGCGCATTCCGAAGTACGACGTGAGTGATGAAACTTTCGTGAGACACTTGGAGTTTCTCCCGGTGCTGGAAGAACTCGACCTTAGCTACTGCCTCTATATCACGTCGACTGGAATATTTTTCGCTGGAAAGTATTGCCACCGTCTGGTCAAGCTGAGGAGGAACATGCCCCCTCCATATTTTATGCTCAGGAACAGATTCATGCTGAACACGCAGAACGAGACGAAGGGAAAGGCCGTGACTGATTCGATGCCGCGTCTCGAGCACCTACAGATGGGATTCGGCATGTTCAATGGAGACACGTTACAATCTATCATATGCAACTGCAAAGGTCTTTGCGTGCTCGACATACATGGGTGTTTCAACGTGCACTTCGACAACGACCTCAAAAAAATTGTTATTTAATACAGACGTTTAAACGACACTTTGATGATATAATCCCAAGGGAACCTGGATACGAGATGTATAGTGATTTAGATATCATCAATCATTCCTCCGGTGAATGGTGAAAACATTAGCATGTATGCATGCATGTATTTTTTTATATTTTTTACTAGTCTACATATACGTACTTTATACGTATTTTAATTAGAATATTATAAAGTCAGTTATCATCTTTTCGTCTTTTTCAGGTGACTATTTATATGTCAAGAGATTCGAAGTACAATTTTTTTTTAATTTTTATTTTTTATTGAGACTAATAACCTTTAGAAAATGGTAATGAAAAATAAATTTTATTACCATTGGAACATAATGTCATATGGAAAAATGAAACTTGCATGCAAACTTTATTCTTTAATAACATCATGTTTATAAATACTCAAAGGTATTTTAGGAATTCAAAAGTTTCACCACCAACTTTTCTTATTATATAGTAGAATAGAAGAATAGATAGATATAAAAACGTATAATATAAATTTTATCCAATTATAGTTAAATACGCTTCTAACTCATTTGGTTAAGGTGCAAGGTATTTTTTTTGAGTTTGATTCTCCATTTTGACAAAATTTTACTTTTGTCAATAATTTTTTACATGATTAATTTTTTTAAATAAAATAGGCTGTGATATAATGACGCCTAAGACGGCTCACTTCTGAGCCATTTTGAAACCTCATTATATAGTGGATGATATGATATCAGTATCTTAACATTAATACAACATCTCAGTGTAATCATATCCAAGAGATTTTGACATTTCCCAACACAGATTTTACCTTCTTCAAGATGAATTCTGGCGGTGTAAATTCTACTCATATTAGTGGCATCAGTGCCATTCACCATAATTAATGGTGATCGATACGAAAACATTGGTTTTTTTTCACAACCCTTTAAAATCTATTTATACAGCCAAACTATTCATCTTCACCAGCCTTCAAAACCAATTTATATAGATTCAAAACAAAACTAAACAGCCAAACTATTTAAAATTCACAACCCTACAGAACAGTCTCAAATGTACCATTCTCCGTCCTAAATGTACCATTCTCCGTCCTAAATGTACCATTCTCCGTCCTACATGTACCATTCTCCGTCCTACATTTACCATTCTCCGTGTTAGAGGAACGGAGAATGGCCATTACCCATCCCAAATTGTTCCATACTAAGTTAAAAGCATATAATAGCACCCAAGAAATGTTAACAATATAAAAATTATACAGAACCCACACACCAGACTCGAACCTAGGCCTTCCATGTAAAAGCCAAACAGCATAACCAACTAAGCTTGGAATAAGAAAAGTTACTGGAGGTCATTGAATATTCCCAACTTCCAATAAGGAATAAAAAATTGAATATCCCCAACTTCCAATAAGGAATAAGAAGAGTCGGTTAGGAACGTGTATATATATACATAGGGGTCCCCATTCATTTGAGTAGGTTGCACATTTAACATGGCTCCAAAAAGATCATCTGGTTGGAAACCATGTTCAGAGTCTTCTTCCAGTCGTCGCCGAGCCTCTCCGCATGGAGCACCCTCTGCGTCGCCTCCGGCCCATGACTGGATGGCAGAGGCTACAGACTTCCTGACCTCCTGCGGGTTGTCAATGGAGGTCATCGCTCGACCTCTTCATCCGGTGCCCAACTTTGACCTGTTGACGATCACTCCAGAGGAACGGGCTTCTCTGGAGAAGAGGGAAGGGTTGCACCGCCTGTGCCATAGGGCGGGTGTGCGCACCCTGCAGGACTTTACGGAGATCCTACGCAAGGCTAGTGAGGGGTATACCCCTTATTTTTTTTTTTTTTTAGTTTTTTACAGTTTTTTTTCCTCCTCTTGTATCCTTCATCGGAGAATGTTCCGGCGACGAAGCTGGGATTTAATGCAACATAATATTTTGTTAACTCAATTTGGTTTCGGCTACAAGCGACTAACTATTTTATCTATTTTTCAATTAACAAATCTTGTTACGTCAAATCCATATATCAGCGACGATATCCCCATCAATGACTTGTTACGTCATAGAATTAATTATGCTGCCAGCGTCAATCTTACCGTCAAATCCATCTTAAATATAATTATAAAGTAAACTAGAGGACAACTTTGAGGGTTTCAATTTTACTCTTTTCAAGTACATAGTCTTCTTACCAAGTCGTCAAACGTGAAATATTCGGGATGGCAAAAATACGAGTATATAACGGCTCAATGCAAAAAAAAAAAAATACGTTCAAAAATTTAATCAAATTCGAAAAATGGAAATGTTGAGATTTGAAACTTCACATTCTTAAATATGTTGTCAAAAACAAAATAGAATGTTCATTCTCCATTTTAATTTAAACGGAGAATAACATTCCCAGTGTTAAAAATACATTAGAATGTTCATTCTCCGTTTTAATTTAAACGGAGAATGATATTCTCCGTTTCATTTGAAACGGAGAATGATATTCTCCGTGTTGAATTACACGGAGAATGCCGTTCCCAGTATTAAAACGATTGAGAATGTTATTCTCCGTTTAATTTGAAACGGAGAATGACATTCTCCTTGTTAAGTCCAGATTTGGGATGTATCGGTACATCCATTTTTTGTGCCAAAATTTTCAATAATTTATACGGAACACGAGGATATATACTAGTAATAATAGTAATAAATTTAATTTTGGAAAGTAGTTTTTAAAATTAGGGTCTCAAAATTCCAAAGGTTTATGTAGTCATTTCACATGGATATATACTAGTAATAATAATAATAAATATAATTTTGGAAAGTAGTTTTTAAAATTTAATAGTAATAAATTTGACCGTCTTATACTAGTAATACTAGCAATAAATTTAATTTAAGACTCAAAACTATTCTAATTTTTTTTACTTCCCAAGGTCATATAAAGACGGTCGAATTTTCCCTCTTCTTCTCTCAAACCCTATTCGTTCTCCCAAACCCTCTTCTAATCAAAATGCCGCCGAAGAAACAACGACCGTCTCCGAAGGGGAAGAATCCACAAAGGGATGCGATACAGGCCCGAAGGACAGAACTTGCAAGGGCGGCGAAAACTAAGATTATGATTGCTAGGACAGAGGCGGAAGCAGTGGCTGCAGCAGCAACGATGAAAGCGGAGGCGGCAGCCAAGCCACCTGTAAAAAAGGCTAAAAAACTCATTGCTCGACAAAGATCGAAAAATCTATCTTCGATACAGAGTCGTCGGAAGACTCAACTTATGAAGATCGAAGGCGTACTTAAGCGAAGGCTAAGGTGGCAACGGATACAGAGTCATCAGCGTACTCTGAGGATTTTGAATCCTCATCAGAAGAGGAAAATGAAGAGGAAGAGCAATCATCAAATAAGTCCCAGGATGGAGAGAAGGTAAAATTTTTTAAAGACTCTAAATCTAAGAAGATTTATAATAAATATTTCAAGAAAAAAGCTGTTATGCCTGAAAGATCAATTAAGATGGATGATGTCGAAGACGAAGCTTTCCTGGATATATTAAAATTTTATCAATTGGAGAAACTGAACAAATCCTGTCTTGAGAAAATCTCCCAAACAATAGTAAGAGAATTTTACTCAAATCTTTCGGCTGAAATTAAAGAAAAAGAAGAGGATCAACAACTGGTGTTTCTGAGAGGAAAACTGATTAGGGTAAATGCTGCTGTAATCAACGAATTTTATGGATTTGATTCAGTTTCTGAGTTTGATATGAAAGATATAGATAATATTTCCATGAGGGATGCAATTCATGAGATTACAATTGTATCAGTGGGTGCCATGAACCCTCAAAATGTATACAAAGATCAGTTAAAAACTTTGTATAAATTATTGCATGCCTACGTATCTCAAACACTCAACCCTACTGGACATGAGTTTTCCATCCATCCCGAGAGAGTAAAATTTCTTTATTTTATGGGAAAGAAAAAAAGGATGGATATAGGTTCCTACATGTTCAGTAGAATGATGCATCTCGTAGAAAAACCAACTGCAAGGACAGCTCTCCCTTTCGGAGGATTTGTATGCTCGATGGCTAGTAAACATTCTGTCCCAAGCTTAGCAGGGGATGTTTATATTAAAAACAAAGGCCCCATGAGAAAACTAACCTTCACTCGAATGTTTGGAAAACGGACAGCAGCTGCAAGCAAACCATCAACATCTGAAAAACCATCAACTTATGGAATCAAAAATACTAAGGACAGGGATGATGATCTATACAATTTTGTTACTGCAAACTTTGAGAATGTCTTCAAAGAGGTGAAGACTATATTCGACAACCAGAAATTGATTCTGGATAAGATTAACCAGATAGAGGTTGAATTTGCTGACCAAGAATAAGATTTCCCTTTCCTCGTAAAGAAGGTAAATGGGGCTAGCCCAAACTCTTATGTAAAAATACACACTGTGCACATTGACACTTTAATGCTAGCCATCACTTTGATACTTCTATTTATGTTACTGGATGTCATTTCTACGTATACAGTGAGTCCATACTGACTATAATTTTTCTTATTCCGTCCCTCAAGGTGTAGGTGAAGGATATTTTGATGAGGAAGAAAAAGAAGAAAAAAAGATGAAGAAGAAGATAGAGATGGCTATGAAGATTCATCTTTTGAGTTTTGAAGCTTTTATTTCAATTTGGAATTAATATTTGAATTGTAATATGGTTCTGAATATTTGTTGGTCTTGGCGGTGTAACTAAATTTTGTTTTTGAAATATTGTAAGACTAAACTTTTCGCTTGTACTAAGTGCATAGTTCGTAATTTGTTTGAAAAATGTAATATGGTCTTGAATTTATAGTAGGTCTGATATTTATTTGGATTATTGTATTGTGAATTATGCAGGTTCTATGTTGAATTACTAACGTGGATTGGACATATTACTGTAATGTGGATTATGCAGTTTATTGGACTTGGAATGGAGTATACTTAATTTGATTATGATTTTTTGGTTGAAACGTTTATTTGATTTGCAGTTGGCCTTCACAGATGATATTGATATTTTGGTGTATTCCTTTGATTTGCAGATGCCCTTTACAGATTTTATGAGTCCTGGGTGCATTCCTAGGGTTTACAGATGGCCTTATTACAGATGCATTCCTAGGATCACTAAAACTTTATTTGATTTTAATGTGTTTTGCTTTATGTAAAAAATTATTACATCGATGCCATCAGTATGAATTCGATGCAAGTTTAATGCATAATGCAATCCTGCATGTTCATCCCTTGTTATTGCTGAAGCAAGATTGTAATCCTGCCTGTTCATCCCTTGTTATTGCTGAAGCAAAATTATAATCATGCTGGTTCATCCTTTGTTATTGCCATCAGTACATCGATGCCATCAGTATGAATTCGATGCCAGTGTAATGCATAATGTAATGTGAGAAAAATTCTCTTGGATAGTAGGTTAATTATATTCAAACACTCGCAAGAAATTTTGTGCAGCCATACAGTGGAAGCCTGATAAAATGATATTCAGATTTTCTTGAACATGATTTAATATTAAATGAATATACTTTGGTAAATTATATTAAAAATACTGTAAATATTTGGTGAAGAAATATGAGATAATTGAACATTTCCAGTCCTAAATGTACCATATTGTAATGTGTTTTGCTTTCTGTAAAAAAATATTACATCGATGCCATCAGTATGAATTCGATGCCAGTGTAATGCATAATGTAATCCTGCCTATTCATCCCTTGTTATTGCTGAAGTAAAATTATAATCCTGCATGTTCATCCTTTGTTATTGCTGAAGCAAAATTGTAATCCTGCCTGTTCATTCTTTGTTATTGCCATCAGTACATCGATGCCATCAGTATCAATTCGATGTCAGTGTAATGCATAATGTAATGTAAAAAAAATTCTCTTGGATATTAGGTTAATTATATTAATGGCCATTTTCCGTGTTAAAAGCAAAGAGAATGGCCATTCTCCGTCCATTCGCCGTATTAAAAGCAAAGAGAATGGCCATTCTCCGTCCATTCGCCGTACTAAAAGCAAAGAGAATGGCCATTCTCCGTGTTAAAAGCAAAGAGAATGGCCATTCTCCGTCCAAAAAAAATATTCTCTTCGAAAATATTATCATTAGAAAAGTAAAAAAATATTTTGTCCGATCAATACAGATTTTTTTTAAAAAATATGTGAGCAGATGATCCGTCCGACCTCAGAAGCAGGTTTCCTCAGTTCATCACCACCACCATGACATGTAGCTTTATTAACAAAATATTAAATTGTTAGATGAAAAATAAAATTTCTGACAATGGCATGGACAGTAAAATTAGAGCGGCGCCGCTGGTACTTCTCCTTGTTCGAGGAGGTCTCGACGACGTCCGACGCGAACCGGACCGATTCTTCTTGGCGCAGCTGGTACTCCTCGTTGTTCTAGGGGGGCTCGACAACGTTCGACGCGATCCAGACCGATTCTTATTTTCTTCTTCATCTCCGTTTCTCTTTCTACCACCACCATCAACACCACCATGGCCTGTAACCAAAAAAAATTACGGTTCAGATTAAATTGGATGGACGAAAGAGAGAGTAAATATGAGTTAATTTAGGGTGTTCATTGAAAAAATTAAAGTGAATAATGACCTGCTAAAGCAAGTTACCAACAGGTCAAAAGTCTAAATCATCATTAAATGATGTTTATACTCTATTATTCAATCCGAACCATTGGATCAACATCCAATGGTCCAGATTTCGGATGTATCGATACATCCTTTTCCAGGAGATGCATTGTAGAACGACTCTCTCTCTCTCTCTCTCTCTATATATATATATATATATATATATATATATATATATATATATATATTTGTCCACCCCTATTATCATCCCTTTTCTGTCCGTCAAATGAAATTAAATTAATGAACTAGATTAAATCTTAATCTAAAATACTCTCGTTCACGTGCCCTTAGCTGTACTTCCACTCCTTCTTCTTGGACTTGCTCACTTCGGACCACACCTTGAACTTCTGCGGACAGTCCTCGGCCCACCAATCCAACTCCTCTCTCAGCAGTATGTCGTCGTTGGTTCGCATGGACCAAGTACATCTCCGTTCGATCCCTGAGCACCGCTTGGACCACCTGGTACAACAAGATGATCCCCGTGCCTCCCGTCATCATCGCGAGCCTCCTCGCAAACCTCCGCTCGCCATCGACTATGAAGTTGCCGCAACCAGTGTACTCGATGTGGCCCAGGGGCCCCTTCATGTCGAACGAGGAGCCGACGGGGAGGGACTCTAGGTTCTGCGACATTAGACCCCCGCCCGGGAACTTCGGGTCCTCGTCTTTGAAGTAAATCTTGACAAGGAGGTCGAAGTGGCAGTCCGCGTCACCCTGGCTGGTCGGGGTCTACGCGCGCATGCACACCTTGTTTTCGACGATGGCGTAGAGGAAGATGTGCTTCCCTACGGGCAGCCCGAGGACCTGGTCGTCCGATGGGAGCGCGAAGCGGAACAACCGCACATCGCGCGACACGACGGTCTTGGAGACTAGTTCGCAGCGTACCTTCTCCCGGGGATTGATCAAAGCTGCTGATGAATGGAGCAGGGGAGAGTTGGCTATGATTTTTTTTTGTTTTTCAATCTTAGATTAAGAATTAATCTAGTTCATTAATTTAATTTCATCCGGACAGAAAAGGGATGATAATGAATGTAATTTTTTTAAAAAACTTATATTGTATATAAAAAATTGTTAACCGGCGAGAGATGGAAGCGAGAAAATCCAGTCCCGAAAGTGTTAACGGTGTGGAACAAAAATGTTGAGTGCATTGTGTAACGGTGACAGAGATGGGATAGAAAAATTGAATCCTAAGGTTACTTAGAAATTCTAAATTTAGAATCGTTACCAAGCCACATTATATATGGCTAATTATAAGGGCACATCCAAAGTTGATCAGGGCTAGCCCAAATCTAATTTTGGTTTATTTACAAGTTTATCATTTGAAAAATTACTCATGACTAGCCCAATTATAGGTATATAAGTCAATTTTTTATTTTTTTGCTCTTGTCTCCTTCCTCACATCTCTTTTTTCAAACCCTAATTTATTTTCTTTCTTCTTGTTTGGGCATCATGGAAGAAAATTAAGAAGAAAAAGAAGAAAGAAGAACAAAAATAAATTAAAGAAGAACAAGAAGAAAAAAAATAAACCAAATTGTGGGAATCATGGAACTTTAACTTTGAAGTTGTGGTCCCAACTTGTGGGAATTATGGATGAAATCCTAGTTATAGAAGAAATTGGGTCATCAAATCTATTAATCAATCAACCTGGTCCTTTCGAAAAACACAATATTCCTTCCAAAGCAGTCTCGGTAACTCTCCGACTGACAAAACCATATTTTGGCAGTCCTAAGATCGACCAAGTCGACTTTAGGATTGCCACAATTTCTGGCAGTCCTATAAGTATTTAGAACTGTCAAAAATTTTGGCAGTCCTAAAATGGACTTGTTGGACAGCAAGTCCATTTTAGGACTGCCCAAATTTCTGACAGTCCTGGTAGTGGAAGGAGCCAGAAATTTTGGCAGTCCTGACCGTCCAAAAAAAATTGACAGTCCTAGAAGAATTTTTTTAATAATCATGAAAACATAAGTCACGTAAGGATCTTATATTTTTATATAATCATTAAATTACCTTTATAAATATTTTAAAATCTATTTTAGAGATAAGTAAATTATCTACTCGTTAAAAATAAATAAATTATCTACTCGATTTAAAAAAAACTGAAAATTTTAAATCTATCTTATAGATAAGTCTCTCAATTTTGCTCATTTAAAATAAGTCTTCATATATACCGTCTATAAATCCATTTTGGGTATAAATATACTTTAGAGACAAGTCTATCAATTTTGTTCATTTTAAAGTAAACCGATTTATTTTAGAGATAAGTCTCTCAATTTTAAATCTATTTTAGAGTCTCTCATCGGTTTTAAAAAAGTTAAAATGTTAAAATCTATGTGAAACTGGACAGTCCTATGTATTTCTAGGACTGTCAGGAAACTAGACAGTCCTAAAATACAACAAGTCTATTTTAAGACTTCAGTTTCCTGGTAGTCCTAAGTATTTTTAGGACAACCAGAAAACTGGACAGACATAAATGGACTTGCAGCATTTTAGGACTGTCAAGTTTTCTGGTAGTCCTAAGTATTTTGTCAAATTAATGGTTGTCACAAAGAAGAGAGAACAGAACACAAAAAGGAATCTGCAATGGTTGTCACTCTCCTACTGCTGTGGCCTCAAATATTTTCCTCTCTAATCATGTGGCCATCAATAGATTATTTGGTTGATATTTGGCCTAAAATATTTTCCTCTATAGTAAATAAAATGATTTAACTAGTAAATAAAACAAATAATAATGTCCCTAAGAATTGATGTTGCGGAATCAGAATTTGGAAGAAATTGAGAATGAGAAGAAAACTAGGATTTTAATGGAGATGAGGATGATGAAAATGGTGGAGAAGAAGAAGAAAAAGAAGATGAGAAGAAAATAGGGTTCTGGGAAGAGAGAGAGTCAAATATTGAAATGAAGATAAAAATTTGGGTTGGGGGGTGTTAGGTTGGGACATGCCAAAGAGTAAAAAATTGGACTGTCCTGAGTAATTTTTTCTCAAAGCTGGACTAGCCCTGAGTAACTTTGGATGTGTCCCTATAAATAGCCTTATATATTAGTACTAGAAATACGTGCGTTGCATGTACAATTAGAGAGCAAAATCGAACTCAAGTGACTCTTGTGGTACCGAGAAGAGGTATAAGATCCTGACTGTGTGGCGGAAGATTGAATCGAGCCACGGGAGCGTATTATTTCTTTTATTTATTTTATAAGAGTTGAAAAACAGTGGATCCAATAGACATATAATTAATACAGCATGTACAAAATTCTATACGTACGTACGGTGGGACATCTAAAAAAAATTAGAGAGCAAAACAACAGTAGTCCATGTCGATTCTTTCTTGACTGTTAGGTCACGTTGATTCTTTCTCGACTGTTAGAAGGAAAAGAAAAACATAATCCGTCGGTTTGAAAATCCGCACTACCCCAAATAAAATAAGTTTTTGAGTCTTGACCGTTAGATGTTCTCTCAAATTAAACCAATACCAGAGTATTTTTGTAATAATCAGGCGTCACAATATCAGTTGCCTCGACATGGACGGCTGTGATTAACCGAAACATTTTTTTACCATTGCATTTGAAGATGATGCAACTAATGACGCAGTTAGTAAATCTGTCTGGTTCTGTACGTGTGAGTTTATTAGAGCATCATTAGTAAGGCCATCCCATTTTCTACGTTCCACAGTATTTAAAATTTTGGTCTCAACCCATCCATAGGTGATAAGGGTCAGGGCCGGACCGGAGGGTTGAGTTGCCCCAGATTAAATAAATTTTGGTTGTCCTTACCCAGTCCAAAGAACACTACTAAAGGCTTTTTTTTTGTTTCATCAGTATATGTCAACATTTCCTATAAAGCCCAAATGTTTATATGCTTGTATGGTCTTTCTAAGTAGTTATTTTTATTTTTGGAGCAGAAATGATTCGCTGGAACTCATAAAACTAAGAAATTATGCATGAAACACATAATATTTATAGAACTAAACTGAATTGAATAGAGAAGGGGTCATACGGTTGAAGAACACTCCTCACAATCTTTATTGTTTCCAGAACCTGTCATGTACTGTAGATCAAATTCCGCAACAAATTCTATAATTTGACAAAAGAGTCTATTATTCTTCTCATAGATCTTCTCATTAGTACCACGAAATGGCAAACCATTTCGCGAAAGTGTCTTCACAACTCCAATGATTTCGAACTAGTATCATCTTCTAACGAACATTTTCCTTGTCAATTTGTGCTTGCATTTCTTTGTCAATAGTTGTCTTTAGCTTTAGTCCCTTTTGTACGTCAACCCACTTCACAACATTTGCATTGTGTTCCGGATTACCTTCATGATCTCGAAGCTCTGTAGGTAGGTTGTGCCAATCATTAATTCCATTTTCGGCCAAACTAGATATCATCCTTCCATGCTTGAATAGCTTGCAACAAAAAGAAAAGACTTTATTCAACTCATTTGAATAGACAAGCCACTTTCTTTCTTGCTTCTCTCCATTTGGTTGATGACTAATATAATGTTTGGAAGAAAATGATCTTCCATTATTTTTGTCTCTTGGAAACTCATCATTTGGTTTCAAAATCTTCGTAGGGCCTCGTTGAACTAAGAGTATTCTCTTGGCATCATTAATTTTTGGAATTTTTTGACTTTCATCCCACTTATTAATATGCATTTGTACTTACATCCCACTTTTAAATTTTTTTAGACTTACATCCCACTTTTTGTCACTAAAAGTATTTATTTTGTCACGAAAAGTATTCATTTTGTCACAAAAAATATTTTTCGTGACAAAAATGGGATGTAAGTCAAATAAAATTAAAAAGTGGGATGTAAGTACAAATTCATATTAATAAGTGGGATGAAAGTCAAAAAATTCCTTAATTTTTTCCCACAAACCCGGATCGTAATTCACATCAACATCTTTTTCATGATCAAGCACACTTTCATTCATAGGCTCCACGTGACCTTCACCACTATCTTCTCCATTAGCATATTCATTCACAAGAATATCATTCATAGGATTATGATCTTCTTCATTATGCTCTCCATCACCTTCATTGATAGACTATTCAAGGATATCATTCGTGCTCTCATTATTAGCTTCTTCAACTAGACTCAAAGGTTGAGAATTTTGAGCTTTTGCATTAAACAACTTGGAAATTGAGCCCGCTAGTGATTTTGTAATTTTATCTTTACGTTGTTTGATCATTCTATTGTAAGCTCCGGAATTTTGTTGTCGAAATCTCACTCGATCTTTATCACCTTCATGTTTTTGTCATGATACCTATACAATAATACAAATCAAGTATAGCATAAATCTATATGTTTCATTAAATTAACAAGAGAAGATAAGTCTCCTCTTCTGGACAATGGGGTCTCGGTCTTGAACAAAGTACCAAGTTCGAAATTTTTAGATTTTTTTTTTCATGTTCGAATTTTTTTGGTTTCTGGTATTACCCACATATATAATCATTAATCAAATCAAATCCATCATCCATGTTTGAAAACTTTTGATTTTTTTTCTTCCCATGACCATGAAACAAAAAATATGGGTCTGACTCTTGTCCCTCTTCAACAAACAAAGTAGACTTTAGTCTAGATTGATGGAGAAATAAAATAAACAATGAAGAAATTAGAGGGGGGAGGAGAGAAGAATACCTAAAAATGGAGATGAGAGAAGTGGGAATCGGATGACAACACTCGGCAACAATTTTTTTGGGTCCTTAGCAGCCTCCTCTCACTGCAATATTGGGAGGAAATATTTGCTTGGCCCGGCCAGTTGGGAGAAGATGCTGTCATGCGACAGAAAATGTTTCATGTTTGTTTGCTTGGGAGGAGAAAGAACTCAGCAGCCGCTCACGCATGCGGCAGTAGCAAAAGCAGCAATTTTTTGTTGTTGGACCGGTTGAAACAAATGTTGCCCTATGATCAGGGGGTTGCCCAAGCCCACTGGCTTATTGGGCTTGCCCTAGGGCCGGACCTGATAAGGGTTGGACCTCCCAATTTCTAGATTCTAGATTGTAGGAACTCGTTTTGTAGAATAGTAAATCCAAATTTGGAGTCCAACTCTCAAGATTCTATACTCTATATAATTTTTTTCCTACATCAATTTTTGACCACACAATTTTTGAGACCGGTGCTCACTTTATCAACTTCTACTATTTTCATACAAATTCAACCCATTCTACATTTACCTTTTATTTGAAATTCTGGGCCCCAAATTGCATTTGGGAGTCCCAACTACTAATGATGCTCTTAGGCCTCGTTTGGTTCTCGGAAAGCAAATGAAAGGAAATCCATTTTTGTTCTTTTACTTTTTTTTTTAGAATTATAATTTTTATCTATTTTTATTTTCGGTGTTTGAAGAGGACAAAAAAAAATTAGAAGAAAAAGTGAATTTTCTACTGTGGAAAAGTGAATTATTGGTTGGATGGAGGGAACCACTTTCTCCTTTATTTTTCTTCCAAGAATTATTTTCCTTTCCTCGTACTTTCCTATAACATTCAAACATAGAAAAGAATGACTTTTCTTTTCCAACCCTATGATTCCGCCAACCAAACGAGAGCTTATAGCATACTAGTCACATTCACATTCGTTCGAATCAAATTTTTTCTGCTCTTACTAAAAATTAGATAAAAAATTAAATTATAAAATAAATAAAATGTGATTTATATACATTTTAATTAGGATTTGTTAAAAATATATATTTATAACCTTGAATATATGTGGTTTATATAATTTGAATATTAAATATATTTTTATTTATGATTTTTTATAAATATAAATATATTTTTCTAATTTACCTATGCATCTTTTCAAAAAAAAAATCCTAGAGTAACTCATGAGTTAATAATTTTCTAACTAAAATTTAAATTTTTAACGAAATTGGCAAAAATAAAAAGTTATAAAAAATTTGAAAGGGAGAAACATTCTGCCAAAGGAATATGCCAGTCTGTCTCGCAAAAATAGAGATTGTTTGGTTTTGTTTAATCTTTTGGTTTCTTTTCTTAGTTTGCTTTAATCTATTAGTTAATTTATTATTATCTATACTATAATAACAAAATCTATTAGTTTATATATATATATATATATATATATATATATATATATATATATATATTACCTAATAAATTTTGTTATTATCCATATTAGTTAATATACAAATAAATATACATATTGTTATAGAAATTAATTTGTTTATATTTATTTGTATTCATAACAAATTAATATATACAAATAAATATATTAGCGTAGATAATAACAAATTAAAATAGATACTAATAAATTAATATATTAGGATATAAATAAATATATTAGTATAAAATAAATATAGATAATAAACAAGTACAAGAAATATTTCAATAAATATATACTAATTAATATATGCTGATAAATATATAAAAACTAATATACCTAAATTAATATATACAAATAAATATATAAAGATTTTTTTTATATATACAAATTAATATATACAAATAAGTGTATACAAATTAATATTAATTTCTATATACTTATTTGTATATATTAATTTGTGTAAACTATATATCAATTTCTATATTAATATGTATATATAAAAATTATTTTTATATATTTATTTGTATATATTAGTTTACGGTTATTAGTTTGTATATTTACTTGCATATATTTTGTTATTATCTATATTTATTTGTATACTTATATATTAATTTGTTATTATCTATTATAATATTTGTATATACTTATTAATTTATTATTATCTATACTAATACATTTATTTGTATAATAATAATAATAATAATAATAATAATAATAATAATAATAATAATAATAATAATAATAATAAAATCTATTAGTTAATATATAAATTATATTAACTAATAGATTTTTTATTATAGTATAGATAATAATAAAATAACTAATACATTAAACCAAACTAAGAAAAAAAATAAACCAAACTAAAAATTAACGAAATTAAATTAAAACAAACCAAGTCAAACGAAACAAAACCAAATCAAGTAAACTAAATCAAACAAAAACATCAAAAAAGTTGAGAATCTCTCTTTCCGCCAGATGAAATGGCGGAAACTGGATATATCTCGACGTTTTTCTAATCAATGAAAGCTCAATGAATTACATGCATTTTATTTTTTAATTTTTTTTTAAAGGATCTAAATAAAAAAAATCAAAGATAACAAGATTGTAAATTTTTATTTTGAGTTTATGTAGTCGAAATGTTTTTTTCAGTCTCCTCTGCCACCATCCAAACATACTTTTATTAGTCAATTTTCCTTTCTTGTCGTCTTCTCCTTCACCAAACGGTCCAACCACCCATCCAAACATAATATTAGGAGTACGGAAGCGTACGTATAACAACTGGGGGTGACATTATCAATAATTTCCCTACCAAATTACGGGGTGACAATATCAAATAGTGTCTTGGAGCGATGGTGTTAGGTGGAGGTTGGGGTTCCATTATAAAACCCAAAGAACCCAAAAATTTAGCTCCGATCGGAGTTCCATCAGAGGTATATACCTTTTTATTCTCTCTTGTTTTTTTTTTCTTTGATCTAACAAATTTTTGCTATGTTGTTAGTTTAATTTAAGTTGAATATATATATATATATATATATATATATATATATATATATATATATATATATATGTTGGAAGTAGTTCTTGGAGTTGGATGCAGAAGAAGAAGGAAGAAAAAATGGAGTTGAATCTTGATGGGCTACTTTTATTAGGAAGGTGGTTGTAGTTGGATGGAGAGGAAGAAAAAGAAAAAAAAATGGAGTTTTTGAACTTTGAATCTTGATGGGTTACTTTTCTTAGAAAGGTGGTTGTAGTTGGATGAACAAGAAAATATAGTTCTTGAAAGGTTCACTTGTCAATCTATGTTGGGAGTAGTTCTTGGAGTTGGATGGAGAGGAGGAAGAAGGAAAAAAATGTTCTTGAACTTGAAGCTTGATGGGTTACTTTTTTTAGAAAGGTTGTTGGAGTTGGATGAACAAGAAAGTATACTTCTTGAACTTGAACCTTTCATGATCCAGCTATACTTGTTCATAGTGTTGTTGGCCTAGGAAGCACCGGGTACTCCGAAATCGGTGCCGTGTCTGTGTCGTGTCCGGGCACGACACGACACTCTGGAGTACGCTAGGGGACAACTGTTGGAAGATTAAACTATTATGAGTTCTTTTTTCTTTAACTTGGATAAAGTTTCGTACAAGCGAAAACTAATGTTATTCTTGTGATGGGGATGCATTAGTAGTTTAGTATTGTTTAGGAGAAGTATTAAATAAATTTGTATTGGTTATTTAGATTATTCTAGTATATGGTGGACTGAAACGATGCGGTTTTTGAAGTTTCCTTGCTATCTAGGTTCTAGTAACGATTCTAGAACCGACGGTATAATTTTGTATTATTCGGTTTGATTTATAATATGAAGGAAAGGTTGGACTGGACTTGTACAAAAATAGAATAAAAATTAGTACTTGATAATAACCATGGTGAAGCTATGCTACCGTGACCACATTACATGGTCTGTGGTACTGGTATCAGATATTTCTTAATTGGCAGTTTCGGGCGGTTTTGGTGGTTGAATTGGTTGGTTTCGGTATAGTTATCAGCTGATGGTCCGAAACTGCGAACTATGCCTCATTATTGAATCTACTATTTAGATGCTTGAAATTGTTAATTTTGGCTCATTAAAGCTTATGATCTTGAATGTTTCGGTTATTTTAGGATGTTAGAATTGTTTGTTCAGTGGAGGGGCATACTTTAAATGAGATTCTTCCAGTTTGGTTCAATCAGTATGAGTTTGTGGATGGAGGTGTGATTGAAGAGGATGTTTGTGGGATAGTAACAGTTGTGAAATAGTAATACTATACTTATAGAGGGTCCAATCAGTAGAAATGAGTCCAATTTTTCAGATAATATTATTGAGGGCTACTGCCTACTACTTATAGAGGGTCCAACCCCTCTTCATATTACATCTAACCGATGTGGGACTAAAGTCCCTTATTTACTCTCAACACTCCCCCTCAAGATGGGCGATAGATATTAATCATCCCCATCTTGTTACATAGCTTTGACAGACTCAATGAACTAAGACCCTTAGTCAGACAGTCTGTCACTTGTTCTTCTGAGCGAACATAGTCAATCTTCAGTATCCCTTGTTTCAGCTTTTCCTTGATGAAGAATCGATCGATCTCGATGTGCTTCGTTCTGTCGTGCTGAACCGGATTGTTCGCTATACTTATCGTAGCTTGACTATCGGTCAGAAGGTGCAATGGTGTCCCCTTGTCTAGCTTCAACTCTGTCAGCAACGCCTTTACCCATAGCAATTCTGATACTCCTAGAGCCATTGTTCTGTATTCTGCTTCAGCTGTCGACCGTGCTACCACTGACTGTTTCTTGCTTCTCCATGAAACCAGGTTTCCTCCTACAAAAACACAGTACCCTGTGGTAGACCTTCTGTCGTCTATGCAGCTTGTCCAGTCTGCATCGCAGTATCCCTCAACATCTGTGCATCCATTCTTCTTGAACCACAGTCCTTTTCCCGGCGTCCCTTTCAGATATCTTAGAATCTGAAATACCGCATCCATATGACCCGTTCTTGGATCATGCATATAGCGGCTTACAACACTTACTGCAAATGAGATATCAGGGCGAGTATGTCCTAGATAAATCAGTCTGCCTACTAGCCTTTGATACCTTTCGCGATCAACAGGCTTTCCTGCTTCTGCTTCCATCTTGCACTTCTGGTCAATTGTTGTGACTGCTGCTCGGCATTCCAGCATTCCTGTCTCTTTCAGCAGATCTAGTGCATATTTCCTTTGTGAGAGAACAATTCCTTGTTCACCATCACACACCTCGATACCCAAAAACTATCTCATCTCTCCCAGGTCCTTCACCTCAAACTTTTTGGCGAGTTTCGTCTTCAGCTTAGTGATCTCAACTACATCGTCACCTGTGATCACTATATCATCTACATATACAGCAAGTATAGTAATGTGGCCCCTTGCATGCTGGAGGAAGACAGTATGATCTGCATTTGTCTGATGGTACCCCATGCCAGTGACAGCCCTTCTGAATCTGTCAAACCAGGCTCGAGGAGATTGCTTCTGCCCGTACAGCGACTTCTTTAGTTTGCACACTTTTCCATTGACGTTCCTTCACCTGAATCTGACACAGAGTAGCACCCCGGAGGAGTCTCCATGTATACTTCTTCTTGTAGGTCTCCATGAAGAAATGCGTTCTTTACGTCTAAGTGGTGTAGCTTCCACCCATAGTTTGCTGCAATGGAGACCAGCGTTATTACGGTACTCATCTTCGCTATTGGGGCAAAAGTCTCATCATAGTCGATACCATATGTCTGGGTATAGCCTTTTGCAACCAGTCTCGTCTTGTATCGTTCAACTTTTTCTTCTGGTGTCTCCTTCACTGTGTAAACCCATTTGCATCCCACAGCTTTCTTCCCTTCAGGTAATGGCACCAGCTCCCATGTCTTATTTTTCTCTAGTGTCCCAAGTTCTTCCATCATTGCGGCTTTCCATCTTGGGTCCTTCTTTGCTTTCTGCCAATTCTTAGGTAAAGAAGTGGAGTCTAACGAAGTGAGGAATGTTTGATAAGTCGGAGAAATATTAGAATAAGATAGGTAGTTGGCGATATCATGTTCATAATCTTTATAACGAATAGGAGCCTTTCCCGCATTAATGCGAGAAGATCTCCTTAAGGGAGCAATGGGTGGTGGGAAAAGCATACCATCCGAATCGGAGAGATCCGCTTCCGAATCCGAGCGATCCGGTGCGGGAGTAACATCTTCAGGAGTCGGGGCAGGAGTAGACGAGGGACTTGGCACTATAGGCACAGGGCACGGCACAGTACTGGACCTCTGCTGTCTTCTTCTGTAAACTTGGAGCTCCTTTTTCCTTGTCTGCTTCTCCCCATGCGTAATGTACGTATTGTCTTCGTCATCTTCCGTATCAGTATCATTGATGCTTTCTCCCCCTTTCTTCCAGTGTGTCACGACAAGACAAGGTATCGATCCGACAACTAAGTTTGGGCGTACTACCTCCCCTTCACGTCCAACACCCGCTGTGTGAGGCGTGTTCCCAAACGCAGAACCTTCGTCCGAACCATAATAAGGTTCCAGCTCTCTGAATGTAACGTCCATGCTTACAAACAGCTTCCGTTCAACCCGGCTCCAGCATACGTAACCCTTCTGTGTCGCGGTGTACCCAACAAAGACACACTTAACTGCTCGAGGATCCAGCTTACCGACGCCAGGCCTGTTATCGTGGACGAAGCATATGCAACCAAATACTTTCGGAGGAACGGTGTATACAATTGTCCCCGTGAGCATTTCCAAAGGCGTCTTCCAGTTCAGTAATTGAGAGGGCATCCTGTTGATGAGATAAGAGGCTGTCAAGACAGCCAGCCCCCACAAAAATTTAGGGACATTCATAGCCAGCATCATTGTCCGAGCTACCTCCAGCAGATGCCTATTCTTTCGTTCGGCAACACCATTTTGAGCCGGTGTATATGCACAAGAGGTTTGATGCAGTATACCATGAGAGGATAAATACGCAGTAAACCTCTTATGGGTATATTCCGTCCCATTATCCGACCGGAAGCACTTAATACGAGCATTATACTGTGTCTTTACCCGTTGATGGAGGCTTTGAAATGCCTCAAAAACATCACTTTTATTCTTCAGCAGGTATACCCACGTTACGCGGGTAGAGCAGTCAATAAAAGTAACAAACCATCTATAACCGTTAACACCGTTTGTAGGACAAGGGCCCCACACATCGGAATGAAGCATATCAAAAGCAGCAGAACATCGATGCCCAGAACTCACATAGGAGCTTCTGGTATGTTTTCCCAACTCACAAGCATCACAAACTAACAACTCTTTATTTGCTTTTTGATATAAGGACGGATACAGTCGACTAATAACGGGAAAAGAAGAATGTCCTACACGCTGATGGTGGAGGAGCAGCTCGGCTTCGACATTTCGACTTCGGCCTTCCGGTTGTGCGTCTGCAACCAAAGATGCCAGTGCTCTATCCAGACCGTTCCTGTCCAAGTACCATAGACCCTTATGCCATGTGCTAGTGCCTAGTCGTCTTCCCGTTCCCTTCTCCTGAAAAGTTACCTTAGAAATATCAAAGGAAACAATACAATTTAGATCAAGGATAATGACGCTAATGGATATAAGATTGACAGGAAAGGAAAGAGCATGTAAGACATTAGATAGAGTGATGGAAGGAGTGCAATCAACAGTGCCTTTACCCGTAACAGGCCTGGAGGTACCATCAGCAGTCTGAATGCTTTCTGGCGGCGTTAGAGTAGAGTATTCCCGGAACTCACCCCGGGACCCCGTGACATGGCAAGATGTCCCAGAGTCCATAATCCAAGCTGACTGAGAGACAGATGCAAGAGCACGCGGAGGTATACCGGCACTGGTTTGGGAGAAGTAAGTGCAGTAATCTCCTGTAGTGGACGGCGCCCCAGGAATGACTTGTCGTTCACCAGAACCAAGCTTTGAGCCGCGCATCTTCTCAAGAACTTCTCTCTCAAATGGAGTGATGTCCACCAGCTGATTGTCCCCACCTTCATCCGCCAGATGCGCCTTGTTGCCTCCAGAGTAAGTGCCCCTTCCACCACTGTAGCTGTCTCGACCACCTCGTCGTCCACCGCGACCACGGCCCCGACCATTCGAGGGAGTCCGTGTCGGTTTTGGGCAAAAGCGGATGTAATGTCCTGTGTCACCACAGTTGTGGCAAACGTCTCCCGTAGAAGGAGGCTGTGTGAAAGTGGCAAGAGCAGATGTGTCAACTCCGGCCTGCTCCCCCTGGGGGATACCCTTGGTAGGCATCAGCTTCAACCGTGCTTCTTCTTGTGCCATGGCAGCTATGGCGTCTTCTAATGTCGGCAGCTGCGGTTGTGCGAGAAGTACATTCCTCCGTTGCTCAAATGCAGGGTTGAGCCCCTTCAAAAACTAAATCATCCGTTGCCGTGAGACATAATCCAGAAATTTCTGGAAATGTTTTGCAAAAGCCGGTTCAACCTGAGCATCCTCCATGCCAAAAGGATCATAATGGTCAAGATCAGACTAGTACTTCTTCAACAAGGCAGCGTACTCAGAGATGGTACGATCGTCTTGGATTACCCGATCGAGCTCATCCTGCAGTTGGAAGACTCGCATGGGGTTACCCGAACCGGAGTACATGTCTTTCAATGTTCTCCAGATATCAGCAGCTCCCTCCATTGCTTCAACGTTACCCGACACTTGGTCGGTCAAAGAGGCTGTCAACCAACCAGCCACGACATTGTTGACAATGTCCCATACAGCAAACTCCTTCGAGGAGTGATCGACAGGGGCCTTGGTGTGGCCATCTACATAACCAACCAAGCCACGTCCCTTCAGCGTCCGCATCGCCTGCCGCGACCATTTCAAGTAGTTGGTCGTGCCTTCCAACTTCGTCTTCAGCTTGTCCAACTTTCCCATTTTGTACGGTGACGGATCCACAACAGTATGGGTCACGCGTGGGGTTGCCTCCGGTAATCTCTTGGTCAGGAGATCCTCGACCAGGGCCTTCATTTCTTCTGCTGTCAACTTCCCATAGATGGAATCCATGACTTCTTCAACTGCAATCAGTGAGGTGTTGTTGTTTCCTGAGTCGTCTTCTTGTGAGTCGTCTTCGTCTTAGTCAGCTACCGGGGGGAAACAACAAAACGAGATCCCTCACTGATATGTCGTAGTTTATACGACCAACTAGAACCGCGTCATGATAACGCGTTCGGACGGCTCAAGGATAACCAACGTAGTTGTGCTTCCTTGCATGAGACAAACCAGAGGTATACCAGCCGTGCAGAAACGATTGTAAAGACAACGTTTCTGAGATATGAACATCTAAAGAGATTTCGTATTCGTAGTGGAGCTTCTAAAAAGAAGGTACTGATTCTCGAGGCAACTACAGAGATCTTCTAAAGAGAAGAAAATCTGTTTTTTTTTTTTTTTTGACGGCTAGGGTTAGGGTTTGGATGGGGCTGCTAGAGCTAGGATTAGGGTTTCCATTGCAAGAGTGGCGAGGGTTAGGAGGGGGGGAGGGGGGGGGGGGCGCTGCTGCTCCGGGGGGGGGTCGGGTGGGGGGCGCTGCTCCGGGGGGGGGGGGGGTCGGGTGGGGGGCGCTGCTCCGAGGGGGGGGGGGGCGCTGCTGCTCCGGGGGGGGGGGGTCGGGGTGGGGGGGGTACTGCTCCGGGGGGGGGGGGGGGGGCGGTGGGGGGGGGCACTGCTACTCCGTGGGGGGTCGGGGGGGGGGGGGTACTGCTCCGGGGGGGGCGGGGGCGCTGCTCCGGGGGGGGGGGGTGCGGGGGGGGGGGGGGGGGCGCTGCTCCGGGGGGGGGGGGGGGACGCGGGGGGGGGGATTCGGCTAAATTTTTTTTTTTTTTTTTTTTTTTGTGGAGAGAGAGAGAGAGAGAGAGAGAGAGAGAGAGAGTTATGGCTCCGATACCATGTAGAAATGAGTCTAATTTCTCAGATATTATTATTGAGGGCTACTGCCTACTACTTATATAGGGTCCAACCCCTCTTCATATTACATCTAACCGATGTGGGACTAAAGTCCCTTATTTACTCTCAACACATACTTTAAATGAGATTCTTCCAGTTTGGTTCAATCAGTATGAGTTTGTGGATGGAGGTGTGATTGAAGAGGATGTTTGTGGGATAGTAACAGTTGTGAAATAGTAATACTATACTTGGTATTTGAAACTTGAATACTAAAGTTTGAAAAGCTCTTGTTTTTAGCCAGATTGGAGACCAGACTTTAATATGGGCTGGTGCAAATTGCATAATGTACAACACAATTCTAAACCATAAAAAGAGTTTTTGAGTCTCTCTCTTTGCCCCTCTTTTAGTGGTATTGGAAAAATATAGTATGCGAACAGACTATATAGAGCTTCTTGACATTTTTTTTAATGATTTATTTTAAGTTTCGTTGACCATATTTATGACAAAATTTCCAAGATCCTCTTTGTGAAATAGACCTTTCTTACTCTTATGTTTTTTGCAGATATAAAGCAGATACTGTATACGAACAGCTGAGATAGAGATCATTTTGTTGTAATAGTGACCATGTTGACAAGAAGATCTAGTGGTTCGTCACTATCAAAAAGGTCAGATTCTCTTGGAGGAAATAGCTTTAGGAGCGAATCCTTCACCGATGAAAAATATGTAGATGGTATTCCAGAGAGTGGGTGCCTATCCATTGTTGTGCTTGGTGCTTCCGGAGACCTAGCCAAGAAGAAGACTTTTCCAGCACTCTTCAACCTTTTTCGGCAGGTTTGTTAGACATCCAAAATATTTCTAGAGGCATGGCTTACATTACATTACATCCAAAATTTCATAATAGATTTTTTCGACATAAAACCAAACTGATTTTCTTAAATTCTAGTATCTTTTCTTAATCTTTGCTCAATCACTCTTCCATAGTCTCACTATGACACAAACTTAATTTCTCGATAGTTATTACAACTTTGTATATCTCCCTTGTTCTTATATATCTTATTGGGTCCGCTCTAAAAGTAGTTAAATGTTCTTCTCTCTTCTTAAATGTTCATCTTCTTTCAAGTATTTCTTCTTCCATTTCCTAATACTAAAATTCTATGCAACTTGAATGTGCATATTGTTTATTGGAATTTTAAGTCGAGAGATAATGCTTCATTTTCTGCCAACTAATGAATTATTGCTCTTCTTTTGTTGCTTTTTGTAAAGTGAACATGCAAATTTTGAAGTGGAAATAGATCAATAGTACTTGGAATTTACGACACTAACTCTAGAAAGAATACGACTGGTTTTTGTGTTATACTTTCTATTTCCTTGTGAATGGCTATAGTGATTGAAGCCTTTTCATTGAAATTTATTAGCATTATAAATGTTGATAATATTATCGTCGTCATCATCATCCAAGCCATCTCCCATTAGAATGGGGTTAGCTATGAGCATAAGAATGCTACATAAAAGGATGGACAAAGTTTATATGACGGATGTTGACTAGATGTTAATCCTGTATGTTGGTGCCAGGTTCTACCCATGCAGCTATGAGCATGAGAGGACCATGCCATAAAATTTAGACGGCTAGTTGGCGAGTAGGTAGACCTATCTTTTGACTAGACGTTAATCCTGTATGTTGGTGCCAGGTTCTACCCATGCAGCTATGAGCATGAGAGGACCATGCCATAAAATTTAGACGGCTAGTTGGCGAGTAGGTAGACCTATCTTTTGGCTATTGAGTTTAAGTTCATGCCTCCAATGGACACCCTCCAAGATCCCCTAGACTATAAGACAAGTTAAGATATACGATTTGTTAAAGGGAATTGCATTCACCATTAAGGGGGTGGTCTACTTGTAACACTACTAACGGAGGGAAGGAACGAGTGTGGGTTCAAATCCCAGCCTTGACAATAATTAAATGGGAGGTGGTCTTGGTGCTAGTAAGAGGGCATTCATTAATGATTGGCCTTGTATAAAAAAGAAGATTTGCATTCATCTCTGCGACCAATTAAGCCAAAGAGTGAAAGCAGTGACATTTCCATACATATTTTGATGATATGATTATTAATTATTTGGAGACTCCTTTTCGGATTGAAACCTTTTATATCATATATGTAGAAGAGAATAAATGTTGAACCACACTGCACTAATTTATATTATAGGCTTGAGAAGGTAAATTCTGACACAAGGTTACAGTTACATTTGAGGCAGGTTGTAAAACATGTCAAGCAAGAATGTACGCTTAGAAATAATTAACTTTTTTTTTCAAATATCATCAAGGTATTACTTTTTTTAGTTTTGGGACGGCAGTAGTTGAATACATTGAAGTGATGAACGAAGCTGGAGCATACATCTCAATTACATCTAACCTGCTATAAACCATGTGGAGTCTTAATTCTTTCATTACATAAGCATCCTGATATATGGCCCTCATCTTGTGTGGTAGTAGGCACATTATGGTAACGGAGCAACCCAGTTTCCAATAACTTTGGCGCACATTTTGCAGATTTTACGAAATATTGTATCACTATGAATCTAGCTCTTAACCCATAGAAATGGGTATTCGTGTAGGGACGTGTTGAATAATATACATAATATAACCCACATGTTGAATAATATAACCCTCAACCCTAACTAACACTACAGTTTTGATGGTGGTATGGACTTTAACATGTATATTCTTTCTTTTGTGTTATTAGTATCCTGTTTCGTACATTGGATAGTGGGCCTCATTCTCCTTCAAATATATACTCATTCCACGTTGATGAAATTATTCTCCAAACTTCACATGATATCACAGTATGGTTCCTGTTGGACCTAGCTTTCCATAAAGAAAATTATCCAATCACCGTAACCCTAACCAAAACCAAGATGGCCGCAATACACGATCAAGATTATTCAGCCTAAATGACTGACACGGATAACCGGATAGGTTAACATGATATTTAGGTTTTGGACTCTTTGACAAATGAAATTTTCACGTATGAAATTGAAGTTAAATGAAATTTTCCTGTATGTTGAGTAAATAGGTTGAGATTCACAGATTGGATACATAAAATGCTGGTATTTGTGGTTGGCCTATATAACTCACCTTGAAAAGGGTAGGAAGTGGAACTTAACATTTGAAGTCAAGTGATAGCTTCTGTAGATTGAGTAGTAGGTTCTTATTAGTATAAATGTGTTACTAACAATTATAGTAACAGAATTGTGCGACAACTTTTCTTGTTTTCTCTGTTTCACTTTATTATATCGATATCCCCAATTTATATGGTTCCTTCTTGGTATGTATAGGGATTCTTACAAGCCAATGAAGTCCACATATTTGGGTACGCCCGAACCAAGATCTCTGATGATGAATTGAGAGACAGAATCCGCGGGTGAGATTTCTACACTATATTTATCTTCACAGCTTTCTGTGTGTGTAGGATATTACAATGAAATATCAGTTATCCGTTTGTATATTAGGTTTTAATGCAACGTAGTATATTTATAAAGTTTTTCTTGATCAATTACAATCAGGATACTTGATTTGTTGCAGAAGAAAAATATTTTCTCATGCCAATACTTCTGTAAAACCATTATCCATATGGTTTCTAGAAAGCAAACTTAAAACATAATCATATTAGTTTGTGTCATCTTGTTGGAAGTCAATTAATTTCAGTGGTTGGAGGCTACCACTTGCAGCTTCTATATTCACAAGCAATTGGTATTGGACATGCCCAAGTTAACAAGAGCCATTGTGGGCACAGGGGTCTAACTGATATTGCTTAAAGTGAATGGTTCTGATTTAATTGAATCCAAATTAAGGCAGATCAAAGTTACAATCAATGAAGTCGGAAGTCTCAAGTGCATATGGGTCTACAATAGCTGAATTGGGCAAGTCTTAAATTAAACTTGATTTGGCCAAAAGCAAGACCAAGTGAAATCTAAATCAAAGATCGTCTTCCGGCCTATGTTGCACTAACACGGATTGGACACGAGTCACACAACTTGGGACATGGATGCAAAACCTATTTTGGAATGCTCTAGTGTATTTTGGAGTGATTGCATTCTGTCCGATACGTGTCCGACACATTTGGACCATATTTTTGGAGTGTATATGCTTCCTAGCTTGCCGCAATAAGGATAATTCATATTCGAGCAACCTCAAATGGACTGGATTAGCATGCAAATAATGGAAATTCATACTCTTAAATTGTGCGACATGACAGGAACATTGTGGCATATTAATTCACCAAAATAGTTGATGTAATATTTGTTGGATATAGGTGTATGAATCTAAAATTTGCAACTAAAAATATAATAGCTAAGTTAAAGATATAAATGTATCAGAATTCTTAGAACAAGCAAATTTATCGAAGTAATATAAGAAAAACATGGTCTTCGGATTATGGCCCATAGAAACCTACCGCACGTAAGTAAAGATAACTCTGCCTATCGTGGTGGCAGCTTAGCTAATCTATCCCCAAGAAGTACAAATCCCATATACTAGGAATCCGTCGGTGCACGACCACCTTGGGATGACGGACCATAAGATCTAGCCAGAATTGTTGGAAAATAAATGAATACAAAAAACTCTAATTGAGAATTGATGAAGAATGTAAAAGAGAGGAGAGAAAGAACTTTTTCCATCTCCTTTCTTCTCCATGGGCTAAGATTTATTTATATTGGTTGAACCAATGATTGGATATAATTATTGAATAAAATATCAAATGAATTGGCTAATTAAAACCCCAATAAAATTAGCCCACTAATAAAAAACATTTGTAAGAAGGTTATAAAATGAGGGTTAACACCCAATTTAACCAGTCCATTAATACGTCCATATCATACATGTGCCAAAAAGAAAATTATATTGAAAGTTATCTTCTTCTTCTTTACTTGCAATTTCAATATTAGATCTTCTGTCATTGAATTTTTTTTTTTTTACCCAAACAACAATTCTACCTATTATGTCATACATTTCGACATTTTTTGCTCCTTATATTATTCTAAAGGATGTAATATTTTAAAGCTTGCTGACACTATTATGTAACATTCATTCCACAGTTATCTTAGTCATGAGAAAGGGGCCTCAAGGGAGCAGTCCGAAGACCTGACAAATTTTTTACAATTGGCAAGTTCTCTCTTTGCCTATCTGAACATATCTAATTATAGATACTGACGAATATTCCAATTTCATTGCAGATTAAATATGTCAGTGGTTCCTATGACAACGGGGATGGTTTTATGTTATTGAATAAGGAAATCTCTGAGCATGAGTCGTCAAAGAATAGTCAACCAGGGACCTCGCGCAGATTATTTTATCTTGCACTGCCTCCATCCGTTTACCCTTCTGTCTGCAAAATGATCCGAAATTATTGCATGAACCAGTGTAAGTCGTTTTTTCGCCTGATTTATAGAAGTTTGGCTAAATCTGTATGTGATTCAAAGAAATTTACCTAAATTTATGTGATTCGAGTGGTGAGGAAAACTATGTTAACTTATGCAGTTTATAAACTTTGTTTCATGAATTAACCTGTTTATTATAAACACCAAGTAGTTTACTGGACAAATTTGATAAATCTGGCGTTCCCGGCCCACCGAGCGAAACCGGTGGTTTCTTCCTGTGTTGTGTTCATTAACGTATATGCCCAAGTAATACATCAGGCGAAAAGTAATAGGAAAAGGACACCAAATGTTATATATATATATATATATATATATATATATATATATATATAACATTTGGTGTCCTTTTCCTATTATATATATATATATATATATATATATATATATATATATATACATACATCAGGCGAAAAGTAATAGGAAAAGGACACCAAATGTTATATATATATATATATATATATATATATATATATATATATATTTGGAAAAGGGTAAATTTATTCCAAAGAAACACAGTAATCGTACAACATACAATCGAAGTGGGGAATCCCACTCCTCAAGACCTCATAACATTTACATCAAATTCGATGTTACGAAGCAAGCCCACAAGAGGTGTAACCAGTCCCTCGAATATCCGACGGTTTCGCTCCCGCCAGACATGCCAAACCGAGGCAGCCAGACGAACCCTAGCAGTCCGGAACCAGTCCTCCCCTCGACCTCTACTATCTCGGATCACCGTAATGATGTCCCCAATACTCTTCCCGGAATCACAACCTCCTAAAATTTTACTTTGCTCCTTCCAGATCTGCCAAGTCAGGACACACTCGAAGAAGATGTGGCTGATAGATTCTAGCTCCACCCCGCACAATACACACTTGGGATCCGGGACCGGCACTCCGAAAGAACACAACCGATCTCGAGTAAGCAGGCGACCCAATAGGAGCTTGTAAAGACAGAGCTGCATCTTCCTTGCCAGGCCCTTGCACCAAACAAAATCGTAGTCAGGACTCTGAGGGGAAGTGCGCCTGATGAGATTGTAGCAACTCTTGAATTGGAATTCCCCAGTACCCGGGGACGCACCCGCCGGCTCCTAAATCCACCGATCTGCAGGCAAGTCCGGATCAATGGCAACAGTACTAATGATCTCTTCCAGCTCCATGGTAAATCGATAGGACTCCGGTCTCCACTCGCCGTCACGAATGATCCAACTACACGTCAGTCCCCGCCTGTCCTCCCGGTGAGTCTGAGCCCCTCTGATGTCCAATAACGAGCTCCGATCTATCCAGGGATCTCGCTAGAGGTCCGTTCCAGCCCCATCCTTCATGATCTTCCTGATAGCAGACTTGAGAGTCCCCCTGTGTCTCAGGACAGTCTTGAACGTGACGGAATAATTGTTGTCAGAAGTACACGTCCAAAAGTTGCCCTGCTTCACATATCTGCTATGCATCCAGGCAGCCCAGAGAGACCCCCCATTTAGAAATTTCCATGCCAGCTTAAGCGCGGAGGCCTCCCGAATCTCCAGCAGAGGCCGAAGCCCCACTCCTCCCTCCTCCCTGGGACGGCAGAGCTGATCCCAAGAGATCGCATGCAAACCCCCCTCCAGATAAAATCGGCACAAATTCGATCCACCTTCCTAACAGTAGCGACAGGGAGGAGGATGGATTGTAGCCAGAAGTGAGCAACAGCTGTAATCACTGACCGAACCAGCTCAATGCGACCTCCAAAAGACAATCCCGAGGCTTGCCAACCTTCCACCCTCCTCTGGACGTACTCCACCAAACTATGGCAGTCATGATCCCGGGCATAGTTGACCGTGAGGGACACTCCTAAATAGCGCACCGGAAGATCACTCCTCTCGATACCCAGCACATAAGCCCGCTCCTCCTTCTGGGGGCATAAGGAGCTGAAGTACACCCGGCTCTTCTCCCTGTTCAGCTGAAGACCCGATAAGGAATGCAACTCTCCCATAATCTCTGCAAGCGTCTGCATACCCTCCATCGAAGGCCGGAGAAACACCAAGAGATCATCAGCATAGATGAGGTGGGTAACAGGGGGATCCACCCTCCGGAAAAGTGGAACCAGCCTCCCTCGGTGTGCTGCTAGATCCATCAGGCAAGAGAAATATTCCATAACAATCGTGAACAGGTAAGGGGACAGGGGGTCGCCTTGTCGAAGCCCACGATTACTCTGGAAATATATATATATATATATATATATATATATTTGGAAAAAGGTAAATTTTATTCCAAATGCAACGCAATAATCTAACAACATACAATCATGGTGGGACTCCCACATTTCAGTTCTCCATAGCATGTATATCGAAGTCAATGTTATGGAGGATGCCTACAGGAGGGGTGATCAACCCCTCGAAGATACGACGGTTTCGTTCCCTCCATACATGCCAAACAGCGGCAGCCAGTCGGTCCCTGGCGGTTCGGAACCAGTCCTGCCCTCTTCCTCTGCTGTCTCGGAGCACAGTGATGATGTCCCCAACCCCCTTTCCGGAATCACATCCACCAAACACCCTGCTTTGCTCAGACCAGATCTGCCATGACAGGTCACACTCAAAGAAAATGTGTCTTATAGATTCATTCTCCATACTGCATAGCACACACTTAGGGTCAGGGACCTGAACCCCAAAAGCACTAAGTCGATCTCTCGTCAGAAGACGACCAAGAAGAAGCCGGTAAACACACAATTGCATCTTTCTTGCGAGTCCCTTACACCTTACGAACTCATAGTCAGTACTCAGAGGGAAAGTGCGCCTAACGAGAATATAGCAGCTCCGGAATTGGAACTGTCCAGTCCCCGTAGAAATTTCAGGCGGGTCCCAGACCCATCGATCAGCCGACAATACTGGGTCCAAGGTGACTGTCCGGATAATCTCACTAAGCTCCTCGGTGTAGCGGTAAGACTCAGGACTCCACTCTCCATCTCGGATAATCCGTTGGCAAGTCAGACCCCTTCTGTCCTCCCGATGCGACGGTGCTCCCCTGATCTCTAACAGAGATTGACGATCAATCCAAGGATCACGCCAGAGGTCTGTGTCAGCCCCATCCTTCATGACCATTCGGATAGCAGATTTGAGTACCCCCTATGTCTCAAAATAGTCTTGAAAGTGACTGAATGGTTATTGTCCATGGCACAGTCCCAGAGGTTGCCATGTTTCATATATCTGTTATGCATCCAGTCAGCCCAGAGGGATCCCCTATTGATGAATCTCCATGCCAGCTTCAACGTCGAGGCATCCCTGATCTCCAGCAATGACCGTAGCCCCACTCCTTCCTCCTTCCTGGGACGACAAAGCTGTTCCCAGGAGATCGCATGCATACCACCCCTCCATATGAAGTCTGCACAAATCCGTTCTACTTTCCTGATAGTGGCAATAGGAAGTAGGATGGCTTGCAGCTAGAAATGGGCCACAGCTGATATCACCGATCTAACCAGCTCGATACGTCCTCCAAAGGATAAACCAGCAGCTTGCCATCCTTCAACCCTCCTCTGGACGTACTCCACCAGACTATGACAGTCCTGATCTCGCGCATAGTTGATTGTGAGAGGGACCCCTAGATACTTCACCGGTAACTCGCTCCTCTCAACTCCCAACGCGTCGACCAACTCCTTCTGGGAACAGAGGTAGCTGAAATACACCATGCTCTTCTCTCTGTTCATTTGCAGGTCCGAAAGGGATTTCAGCTCTCCCATAATCTCCTCAATCGTGTGCATACCCTCCGTAGATGGCTGGATGAACACCAAGAGATCGTCTGCATAAATAAGGTGGGTAATCGGGATATCAATCCTCCTGAATAATGGAACCAGTCTTCCACGATGTACTGCCATATCCATCAAGCATGTGAAGTATTCCATGACAAGCGTGAATAGGTAAGGGGACAGAGGATCGCCTTGCCTAAGTCCACGATTGCTCTGGAAATACCCAAATGGGGTGTCCCGGATGAGGACAGAGAAAGTGGGAGTCGTGATGCATTTCCGAATCCTCGCAACCCAGCCGTCGTCAAAACCCATGGCAGACATCAGATGACAAAGAAAATCCTTATTGACCATGTCATAGGCCTGCCTCAGATCCACCTTCACACATGCCTTCTCCCCGCCGGGTTTATCGAAGCCCCTCACCATCTCATGCGCCAACAGGCTGTGCTCCGCGATCGACCTCCCCTTGATGAAAGCAGCCTGGTTCGGAGAGACTAAGTCCTGCATGATCCCCTCCATCCGCCGGCACACGAGGTGCGTAATTATCTTATACAGATAATTACAACCTGCAATAGGTCTGAAATCTGCCAGCGATGTCGCTCCCTCCTTCTTAGGCACAAGTGTCAGGAAAGTGTGGTTCAGCTCCTTCAACAACTTTTCTTTGGTGAAGAATTCCTGAACCACCTCAAGGACCTGGAACTTTAGAATGTCCCAATGTCGTTTGTAGAACCCGCTGCTAAAGCTATCCGGACCTGGAGCTTTGTTGGGATTCGCCATCGAGATAATAGTCTCCACCTCCTCTATAGTAACAGGGGCAAGTAGTAGGCTATTCCCATAAGGAGTCACCAACTTCTTCGTAACTACATCCGGAAACACAGACAGATAGTCAGTCTGAAAATATAACTCAGAGTAGTACCTGACTGCCTCCTCTTGGATCTTTGCCGGCTCCCCCACCAGATTTTTCTCTGCATCAAGCAGCTGGGAGATGTTGTTCCGATGCTGTCTGGTCCGAATGACATCATAGAAGAACTTGGTGCAACGGTCACCATCCTTCAGCCAGGAGCATTTAACGCGCTGTGCCGCACTAACCTTCTTCTGGAGACGCAAGATGTTGACTTTCCCTATCAGCTCCTTCTCTCTCGCCGCCAGATCCCCGTTCATCATGTCAGATTGTATATCCTGCTGGATGGACCGGAGCTCTGCCTCCTTGTCTTCTAGCGAAGTCTTAGACAAACCCTGTACCCAGCTTCGTAAGGATCTCTTCGTGGTCTTGAGCCGGTGCACCATACGGAACTGAGCCGTACCATCCTGTCTGCTAGAGAGGCCCTCCGTAACAACTTCCAAGTAGCCCTCTGAGAGATACCAGTTGTTGTTGTACCGGAAGGGATGCGACCTCACAGTAGGCCGGTCTGTGAAGCCAACCCTGATGGGGGAGTGATCACTCGTCCCGGCGGCCAGACCCTCAGCCGAAGAGTTGGAGAAGCGCCGAAACCACTCTCCATTGCCCAGGGCTCTATCCAGCTGGCAAGCAACCCTGTTACGGATTGCTTTGTTATGCCATGTCCAGATAAATTCCGAGCGCGACAGCCCCTGAAGTAGGCATCTCTGGAAGTCATATAGGACCGTATCAGGAACCGACCTGCCACCCACCTTCTCCCCTCTGTGTAGTAGGGCATTGAAGTCCCCCATCGGTAGAAGCGGTAGGTGCGAATAAGCAGCATCGGAGGCCACCCTGGATATGTCGCTCCACAGGGTCTCCCGTCGTCGCCTATCGTTGTGGCCGTACACCGCTCCCAGTAAGAACCGGAAACCACCCTTGTTCTCAAAAGAGATGGTAATCAGCTGATCCGTCATCAAGATCAAGTCCCCATTCCAACAGGTAGAATTCCATCTGACCCATATCCTAGCCATGTCGCATAGTGCCAGGTTATGGAGTTGGACTCACTGAGATAGGGTCCGGCGAGCTAAAGTCTTCTCCCCTTTAATCTTCGTCTCCAGCAGGATAGAGATGTCACACTTCTCTCTGTGTAAGACCCCACAAATCTTCCTCCATCTTCCTAACGAACACGCGTCCCGCACGTTCCAGGCGATTACCGCCATTAATTAATTAAAGAGAGGTTCCCCTGAATATCACCTGGACTGGAACCTGGGGGTGGTACCACATCCGTCGCTGTCATATCCTCCTCCATTCCAGCAGTAGGGGGCTGCCGGGTCGTTGCCTGGGAGAGCACCAGAGCCCAGGCCGGGTTGTCCACACAGAGCGCCTCATCCCTAGCAGGGGAATGTCCTCCCACACTGGAGGGACCATCTCGCAGAGTTCCAGCACGTCTCTTCCTGCTATAGACTAACTTCTCAGAAGAACCGCCATCACCCCGCTCCTCTCTCCCCAAGGCTACCATACCTCTGGTGACCATGCTCCTCTGCACTGCGAAGGTGATCATAGTCTCACTAGTAGAAGCCGGCTGGGACGAGATAGTGAGGCACAGCCCCCCAGTCTCCTCCATCGGTCGGTCCCCCTCCTGCATGATATCTTCCGCTCCGTCATCCCTGGATAGAGACTCCATTGCCCGTGGTGGGCTAGGCACCTCAAGAGGTGAAGTAGAAGGTGCCGGCTGAGATCCCCCTGCCGGACATGAACTGTCCAGATGTCCGAAACACGCACACCGAGAACATGTTGGGGGAACCCATTCATACTCCATCTTCTGGATAAGAACCTCTCCAGAAGGTACTTCATACTCCAGTAGACTCGGTAACTCCCTTCCAGCTCGGATCTCAACGAATATCCGAGCATACATCGGTCTCGTCCGAAAGGCTATAGCATCATCAGCCTTGATCGGGGTGCCCACCAAGCTGGCAAGTCGCATTAGCAATGGGAAACCCCAGAACCGAACGGGGAACTCAGGGAAGCGTATCCAAACCGGGATAGCATTCAAGACTTCCCTCTCACAGCGCAAATCTGGGGTCCACTCCTTCAGGATGATCAAATTTTTTTATATGTATGCTTATCTCCACACACAAATTTTATATACACTTCATTTCTGTGCAATTGGTTTCCCTCTTTTTTTTCATTAAACCACTGTTTGCAACTCATGAATAAACTTTTTTCAGCTGATCTTACTGGTTGGACTCGCATTGTCGTTGAGAAGCCTTTTGGAAAGGACTTGAGTTCTGCAGAAGAGCTTAGCAACCAGCTGGGGGAACTGTTTGATGAGCAACAACTTTACCGTATTGATCACTACTTGGGAAAGGAGTTGGTGCAGAACCTGGTAATTTAACTAAATTTGATATATAAATTTACTTTTATCTTCGGAAAATGACATCTGAGACTTAAATTTTGGGTCAACACACGTAAAGGATCCCGAAAATACTATTATAAAATTGGTCTTTTACTTTTAGTTTGTATCTAATTAAATTTGTTGAACTATAGTTGAGTTTAACTATCAAAATGTCAAAACTATCCTTTTATGGTTTTTAGCATCATTTTACCGAGTCAAGCTGAGTTACCACCGACTTAGATCAAATTAAGCCAAGTCTTAATTTTTACTGACCGAGTTAAGCTCAATTATGAATTCCTACACTAGGCATAATAATGACAAATCTTTATGTCCAAAACCCATTGTTGGTACTTGGTGTATTTATTTTATAATTTTCCGTAGCATTTTGATCATTATTTACACAACAGTATTTGTACTATATGTTATTTGTCGATAAAATGTTTATAATGGTCAATCTCGAAAAATGTGTCATTTTGATAATGGAGATGCTAACTCAGTATAGGAATTCATAATTTATTTTAACTCGGTTATTAAAAATTAAGACTTAGCTCAATTTGATCTCAGTGGTAACTTGCTGACTGGCTTGACTCGGTAAAATGATGCTAAATGGAGAAAAATCATAAAAGGGTAGATTTGACATTTTGATAGTTCACCAAATTTAATTATGTGGTCTTCTTTGGTAAAAACTAAAAAGAAAAGGCCAATTTTAGAATAAAACTATTGTTGGGATCCTTTATGGATGTGACCCAAAAAGTAGACCTCAAATGTCATTTTCTGTTTTATCTTTGCACCCTATTCTCATTATTTGCTCCACCTCCTTTTGTATGACAGTTGGTTCTTCGTTTTGCAAATCGTTTCTTTCTACCACTTTGGAACCGCGATAACATCGATAATATACAGGTAAGTTTCCTCACTCAGGAGGTGGTTTCTTTTAATTGTATGTTTGAGTACAAGAGAAAATTATTCACTAAACGAGGTACATTGTTTTGTTGGGACTGAATTTCATATGAAATGGATAGGTTTTGCCTTTTTGGACCCAACAATGGTTAAAAAAGTTACCCTGTTAGAAGGAAGTGATTTAATCTTTCTACATTTTGATTGCTGAAGTACTGTTTTTTCTTATCCTTTTGGCTGATTCGTCGACATGATCATAAAATACAAATTTATCATTTTTTACTTTTTGTTAGAACTCTTCCAACCGACGTGGTTTTACTTTTGGGGCGAAATGGAAGACCCATGCTCTATGTAAATTACATATTTTCTTCTTAGATTTATTTATGAGTAATTGCATAAAAACAATCAATTTTAAGACAACATTTGCTAGTCTGCTTTTGATTCTCTATCTAAACCTAGAGAATGGTCTTAGCTGGTAAAGCAGAACCGACCAGCATGAGTACCACCGGCAGGATTTTTTGTTGAAGTACCTCGCAAGAGGAACTCGAAACAAGCAATAGCATCCGGCAGAGGAGCAGTTGCTGGTGAGTTGAAGATGGGGAAGCTTTTTGCAGTTTCCCTTTCTTGTGGCGTGAAGAAGAGTTGCTCGAAGAGACTATAAAGTTGATTAGTGAATGTGAACTTCTGTCTTCCGTTCCCTTGAAAGGGGTTTTTGGTTAATACAAACTAGAGTATGCACTTGCAAATGCATGCGCATCGAAGTGAAACAAATTCATTTACTAAAAAACATGGATGCATTTACAACTAAGCATGCATGCATGGTTTTTGTTTCAAAAACGTTTGTGTTTATTAGTTTCCTTTTATGACGACGGACAACGGTTTAACGGCTTCAAATTGGGTGTTACAATTAAATTGTTTCCTTTTATGGGGTATTTAAGTGCAAAAGTAGGTATTGTTCAGGGTATTTAAGTGCAAATTAGCCAAATTTCCATTTATACAACTTATAACCAGCCTTCTTCCTTTCAGCTCAGAAGTTACAGGTAAATTGTTATTATTAGTGCTTAAAACTGTCTCTTCTTCATGAATTTTTTTGATCTATATTTGCATTTAGATTATACTGTACGCTGTTGTGTTCCCTACCTATGATACTTTGAGCATGCTGTGAAAATTTCACTTTTGTGATCAAGTTCTTTATTACAGATTGTCTTCAGGGAGGATTTTGGAACTGAAGGACGTGGAGGATACTTTGATGAATATGGGTATGCTTCAAATATGTTTCTATTGGAAAACTGGATCTAACTCTTCTCACAAATACCGTTGACCTTCAAAAATGCAGTTCAGGATTTCAGTTTGGATAAAATAGTAATTTCCACTAGGAGAAAGAAAACTTGAATACAATGGGATGTCTTAAACTACCAATCTGTAAGTCGTTTCGACAAGGAAGCTGGACCTGTCGTCTACTGGTTCAAGTTAAGTGGTTTCCTCCTGTTAGGAAAGGAGTCAAAGATGCTCATACGACAATGCACACGAACGGCTTACATTCGTTTATTCTCATCCAAGGCTTGCTGGAATATAATAATTATATTTAAATTATGCATATGATTAATTCAACAAAAACAACTGAAGGAAAGTTGCATAATATCAGCTCCTATGCCCACTCTTGACTTTCGGGTTGGAATTTCCCCTCCCCAAAAGAGCTAACTAAACCTTCCCTCCATGCCTCCCTAGGCAGAAAACTTGTATAGTTGTTGCAGCTAGATAATTGAGATACTCAACAATTATAATCTCTGGCCTTTTTAGAAGTAAGCTAGTTAATGCATGTTAAGGGGAGATAATGAAGTTTGACAACCTTCATTATCTAACATAGCAGTATCATCGTACTGTTAGTGTTTTTGACCAGTGGATCTATACATGCATTGTATCATTATCTTCGTTAGCCAAGTATTTCTTCATGAAAAGATTAAACTAAAAAGGAACCAGATTCGTTGTATTAGCCAGATGTCCTCTCTCTTGGGTGGCACCACCCCTGTGCGCTAGAGTAGGCCTTGTCATAAATCCTACAAGGCCAGCTGGGGTGTAGCAAATCTACTTTTTGGTTGTTTGGTATAAACTATAAATATATGGATCAAATACAAATATAAAATCTGGATAGCCGATATTATCTCAAAACATTTTATCTATGATATGTAGGGCACTTATCCCTACCAAAATTCGACATGTGCATAACGTTTGATATGCACCAGTGTCCATCTGTGTCCAAAACTTGTTTAAACACATGAACTTGGCCATTTTGATAAATTATAAAATACTCAAAAGCTAAAGATAGTGACGCCTTTATTTTGCAAATACAGTACAGTTTTCAATACATCTTCCCACTTTTATACATATTAAGTTCCTTAATATACAAAGGCAAACTCGATCATATATAATAATTCATGTTAAGTATAGGTATTCCTAGAAAGATACATAGAGTTATGTTTCGTATCCAATGGATTATTGTGTCAGATACCCCATGTCCGTGTTCACCATTCATAGAGTTTATTGAGAAAGTCTTAAATCTCAGTGATCACTATTGACCCCCCTGGCTTGGATAAAGAAAGCTTATATTGTAAGATGATTAAACCTCAACTATTTAACTTTGTATCTATTATCATTTTGATGTTACTATTAGATCTTTCAAAATCAGGCAAAACGACTAACCCATGATGTAACTCCCCCTTGGAATAAATCTTTTCATAAATATTTTATCCTTCAAGCTTTTATTCTCTACTCCTTGTTGAAAAATTAATGGGTAAACACCAATCTTTTGCAGGATAATTCGTGATATTATCCAAAATCATCTATTACAGGTATTGTAATAATTGCTACTTTCTTTGTTTTTTTATGGAGGGTTTGTTGTTAGATTTACAATTCCAATTATTGTATGCTTTGAGAGAGTGTTTAATGATATACATGCATGTTACTTTTTTTACTCGTCATGATGGATGGTCCTTCATCTTACAGTACATCTATATCACAAGACATATATACTTTGCTTTGATTTCTATTTATTTACTTTGAGGTTTCATCTTGCAGTATCCTCCATCCATCCTTCACGTGGATGGTACTGTGAAAAACTGTTCCTTTATCCACATCATCATTATTTTCTTCATACATTCATTAGGAAAATGAGAGTAAGAACTGAGTTGTGCACCAGATATGTGATACTATAGAGTTATGCATGCAACTTTTATATATGTAAAGAAGGCTTAAATGAGTTTACAAGTGCAAATATTTGAAGCAAAAGGAAATCCATAGAAAAAGACTTCAGCACTAAGTATAGTTAGAACTTAGTTAAAAATAAATATGTATACCTTAAATTCTTAGGCTGGGCCAGATTTCTCGGATGCTAAATTTTGTGTGGACTGACTTGTTTTCTGGCCTCTTTGCTAGCCCAAAGCATGACCAGTAGGCTCTGACCTACAATCAAGACCAGGACTTAAGGGCCAAGCCCTAATGGCTCGCATCCCAGCCTGGACAGTTTGGCTGCCATGTTCAGAATATCATCCAATTTATTTCCCGTTTAGATGGCTTGAGTTCTGCTGATCTTGAACTTTTTTTTTTAACTCAATGATGTTGGCTAATATAGATATTTAACCCTCAACCCTCATCACAACTATGGAGTTTTGGTGTAGTGGCAGTGACTTTAAATGGTTAATGATGTCTTGTTATTCTAGCACTGCCTATCATTGGGTGTTTCTGATTATCCCTGAGCTTATGAAGATAGAATTCCAGCTTGTGTTCTTAGAGAGTTATCATGGCTGAGTTCCATGCAAGGTTCGCGGAATCGGAATCGGAATCGGAATCGGATGATAGTCACCCTTGCTAATTAGGTTACCTGCGATAAATAAGTTTCATTTGCATGCTTTTACAACATTACTTGCTTTTACAACCTTAAGTATTGGTCTTTTTCGTTCAGTATTTGTAGTGATTGATTGATATGTTTTATTGATAATCTCATAGGCTTTATATAGCCTTTACATCATGGAATATCCAATGGAATATCCTGTGGCATATTCTGTCATCCCAAATATGTTCTCAGGATATTCCCATACTAAATATAACATATTCTCTTACTAAATATATCAACACTCCCCCTCAAGATGGGCGAAAGATATTCACTAAGTCCATCTTTTCACATCCTCTCATCATGCTGATAGAGCTAAGCCCCTTGGTCAGTCCGTCTGCTACTTGATCTTTGGTTGGAACGTAGCCCAGCTCTAGTAGTCCTTTATCAAGCTTTTCTTTGATGAAGAATCTGTCAATCTCGATATGTTTGGTCCTGTCATGCTGCACTGGATTGTTGGCAATACTAATAGCTGACTGGTTGTCACACCATAGCTTCATCTTGGCTCTCTGGTCCAGCTTTAACTCCGTCAGCATATTCTTCAACCACAATAGCTCTGTGACTCCCAAGGCCATAGTTCTATACTCTGCTTCAGCTGTTGATCTAGCCACCACTGACTGCTTCTTACTCCTCCAAGAGACCAAGTTGCCTCCTACAAATATGCAGTACCCCGATGTGGATCTTCTGTCGTCAGCACAGCTAGCCCAGTCAGAATCACAATAACCCTCGATGCTCACGTGATTATTTCTTGTGAAAATCAGTCCCTTCCTGGGGGCTCCCTTCAAGTACCTCAGAATCTGGTACACTGCGTCCATATGACCCTTCCAGGGGTCATGCATGTAGCGGCTCACTACACTGACCGCAAAGCTGATATCAGGTCGAGTGTGGCTCAAGTAGATCAATTTGTCCACCAATCTCTGATATCTATCCCTGTCAACTGGTTCTTCAGCTTCAGCATCCAATTTGAACTTCTGGTCTATCGGTGTCGTAGCTGGTTTGCATCCCATCATCTCTGTTTCCGTAAGCAGGTCCAGTGCGTACTTCCTTTGAGAAAGAACAATTCTCTCTGTATCTCGAGCAATCTCAATCCCAAGGAAGTATCGAAGAGGACCAAGATCCTTCACCTCGAACTCCTTGCCAAGCTTTCCTTTGAGTTGGGCGATCTCCTGCTCATCATCGCCTGTGATAATCATATCATCTACATATACAGCAAGCATGGTGATGTGGCCTCCACTTCGTCTGAAGAAGACAGTATGATCAGCATTGATCTGCTGATATCCCATCCCTATCATTGCTCTTCTGAACCTGTCAAACCATGCTCGAGGAGACTGCTTCAGTCCATAGAGGGACTTCTTCAGTTTGCAGACATTGCCTTTTGTCTGTTTGGTGCCAAATCCTGGTGGTATCTCCATGTACACCTCCTCCACTAGATCCCCATGAAGAAATGCATTCTTCACATCCACTTCCACCCTCCATTGGCTGCCAGGGAGATCAAGGTCCTGACAGTGCTCATCTTCGTCACTGGTGCAAAGGTCTCGTCATAGTCGATGTCGTACGTCTGACTGTATTTTTTTGCCACCAGTCGAGCTTTGTAGCGCTCAACCAGTCCATCTGGGTTCTGCTTCACAGTGAAAACCCATTTGCATCCGACTGCTCTTTTCCCTTCTGGCAGGCTCACCGGCTTCCAAGTGTGGTTCTTCTCAAGAGCTCCCAACTCCTCGTGCATCGCTGCTTTTCACTTTGGATCGTTCTTGGCAACCTGTCAATTGTTAGGTACAATAATACTATCCAAAGATGCTATAAATGCTCCATGAGAAGAAGAGATATGATCATAAGAAACAAATTTAGCAAGATCCCAACCATATCTGTCCGGAGGATTTTCCGTATTACTGCGAGTAGTCCTTCGTATAGATAGTGGTGTGGAAGAAGTAGGATGAATGATATCACCTGAGGAGGATGGTGGTGTAGATGAGGAGGATGGTGGTGTAGGTGTCTCAGGAGAAGGGACAGACGCATGCAAGGGACTTAGCACTGACACTGTGGGTACTGGTCCTGCAGTTTGCTTCTCTCTCCTGCTGTAGGTAAGTAACTCCCCCTGAGCCGTAGGCCTAACACTTCTCATCTCCTCCCCCTGTTCCGCTTCACCTTCATGTTCCTCCTCAACCATGTCTCTATGCCAAACTTCTAAATCGGTTACCAACAAGTCCATCTCTCCCTCTCGCCTTATACTGGTAGTATTAGGCATGTTGTGCGAAGTTTCCTCCTGGCGGTAATATGGCTCATGCTTCCGGAAGTGGACATCCATACTAACAAATTTTTTTTTCTCTACTGGACTCCAGCACACATACCCCTTCTGAGTCGCTGAGTAGCCCACGAAGATGCACTTGACCGCTCTAGGGTCAAGTTTTCCAACTGATGGTCTGTTGTCCTTCACAAAACACACACACCCGAACACCTTCAGTGGAAGTATCCCACTATTATTGCCTTGTAATACTTCACATGGAGACTTCCATCCCAGGACTTTTGAAGGCATCCTGTTGCTAAGTTGAGCTGCTGTCAACACTGTATTCCTCCATAGATTTTGTGGGACATTCATGTCGATCATCATACTTCTTGCGGTCTCCAGAAGGTGTCGGTTCTTCCTTTTTGCTACTCCATTTTGTGCTGGTGTGTATGCACAAGTGGTCTGATGCTGTATGCCGTGTGCTGACAAGTACTCTGCAAGCGTCCTGTTGGTATACTCCGTGCCATTGTCAGACCTCAGTACCTTCACCACTGCATTGTACCGAGTCTGGACATGCTTATGAAAGTTCCGAAAACAAGCAAATACATCACTCTTGTTTTTCATCAAATACAGCCAGGTGATACGAGATGCACAATCAATAAAGGAAACAAAGTACTTATACCCATTCATAGGGTTAGTACACATGGACCCCAAACATCAGAATGTACTACCTCAAAAGCAAAAGAGCTCTTATGACCAGTACCAACATATGAGCTCTTAGTAAGTTTTCCTAACTCGCATGCATCACATACTAATTTCTGTTTATTTGATTTTGCATACATCTCTGGATACAACTTACTTAGAATATCTAAGGAAGAATGTCCCATCCTCCTATGATGAAGTATCAAAGTATCTTCAGTCCTCTGCTGCACCTCTCCCATTCCAGCCTTCTCTCCATAGATACCAATGCTGAGTCCAGTCCTTCTCGATCTAGGTACCACAGACCCTCATGCCAGATGCCAGTCCCAAGTCTTCGTCCCGTCCCTTTCTACTGGAAGATCACCTTAGGAATATCAAAAGAACCAATGCATTTCAGTTGGAGAATTATAGAACTAATAGACAAGAGACTGACTGAAAATGATGGAGCATGTAACACATTGGATAATCTTACTGAACTTGTACAATTAATAGTACCCTTACCGACCACTGGTTGGAAAGTGCCATCTGCAGTCTGAATGGTGTCTGCTGATGCTAGACGAGTGTATGAAGAAAACTCACTAGCGTTCCCGGTCACATGCCGAGATGCTCCTGAGTCGATAATCCAGTCTGACGTTTTAAGGGAAGACATAGATGCAAGAGCGAGTGACTCGTAAGTACCTTCTGATGGGTGGGCATACATAGCGACGTTGCCTCCAACGAAGAATGGGGTGGATGTCTCTCCTTCGGTGGACGCTCTCTGCTTTCTCTCCAGCAGGTCCAGCAGTGCCTGATCCTCCTCAGTAAAGTTGCCACTAGCTCCTCCATTCCCTTTTGCTACCAGCAGGTTTGCCCGATAACCTCCTCGGCCGCCTCGTCGGCCTCCTCGACCACGACCACGTCCACCATATCCTCGTCCACGTCCACCACCTGAGTCTCCCTCCTTAGGTGGTTTGGTACAAGCATACTGATGATGGTCCATCTCCCCGCAGTTGTAGCACTGCCGATTGTGTTGCCAGAGCTCTCCCTTGGGTCCTGTGTCGTCCGAGCTAGTAACCGCTAGTGTTGACTTTGCTTCGGGGGGACCACCTGTTTCCGCCTGTAGTCTGATGCGCGTCTCCTCCTGGATCATGGCTGAGATAGCCTCCTCGAGGCTAGGAATCTCTGGTTGTGCGAGGAGTAAGGCTGTCCTATGTGCGAATGCAGTATTCAACCCTTTGAAAATTTTTTATCGTCCTCTCTTGCAGACACACGTCTCTCCTTGCACTTTGGGTCCCCGCAGCTTGTCCGTTTTGAGGAGTGATCATAATCCAGCCAGAGACGCTCCAACTCTGTGGCGTACTCCTGCACCGTCTTCTCTCCCTGTACAGCGTCGTTGATCTCTCCTTTTATCTGAAAGATCCGTAAGTTGTTCCCCACACCATCATAGGTTCTCCTCAGCTTTTTCCACACGTCTTTCACCATCTCAATTCCATCTACTGTGGAGGCAACAGACTGGATTAAGGAATTGAGAAGCCAGATGTAAATCACCATATGAGTGGATTTTCACTCGTCGCGTCCTGTCGAGCCCTCGTCCGGCTCTATCTTCTCGCCTGTCAAGAATCCCTCCAGGTTCTTTCCTGCAAGGGTTCTTCTCACCCGCCGTGACCAACTCAGATAGGTGGCTGGTCCGTCCAGCTTCAGATCGATGGAGGGTAGTTCCAACTTTGGTGGCGTTAGTGTCGTGCTCTCACCAGCCGACACCTTCATCAACTTCATCAATGTCGCCACATCGTCAGCATCCAGCTTCTTGAGGATCGCCTCCATCGATCCTTCTTCTCCGATCACGTCACGCTTGCTCCACGACTCACGCTCGTCCTCGTCATCCTCTCCTAGATCCGACCATGTCTGATTTCATCGGATCTAGGCATCGGCATCTCCTTCATCCTCGTCTTCTTCTTCGTCTTCGTCGTCCTCCGATGGAGGCGCGCACAGCGGCAACCACAGCGGCAGCAGTCAGCCGCAACAGCAACAGCCAGCTGCGACAGCGGCAGCGGCAGCAGTAGCCGTAGCAGCAGTCAGCCGCGGCAGCGGCAGCAGTGGTCGCAGCAGTAGCAGCAGTAGGAGCGGCCGCGGGAGCGGCAGCGGGAGCGGAGAAAGAAGAGGGGTTAGGGTTAGGGTTTTGGTGGCGGTTGGGGTTAGGGTTTGTGGAAAGGTGGCTCTGATACCATGTAGTGATTGATTGATATGTTTTATTGATAATCTCATAGGCTTTATATAGCCTTTACATCATGGAATATCCAATGGAATATCCTGTGACATATTCTGGCATCCCAAATATGTCCTCAGGATATTCCCATACTAAATATAACATATTCTCTTACTAAATATATCAACAGTATTCTATACTGGATTGATTGGGAAAGAGACCACCCCAAACAATGGTATCGGTTAGTATCGGTAGGGCTTTGTATCGGTTAGTATCGGTAGGGGTTGGTATCGGATCGGGATATGCCAAACCGTATTGGTATCGGGTGTATCGTATCGGTATCGACCGTTACTGCAAACTATGATTCCATAGTGGTAGGAGTTCAAGTCACACATCTATGGTTACATAATGATTCAATTGATTAAGAATTACTAGAGCATGTAGACTAGTTATATATGCTAGTTTACCTGGTTTTCCATCAAGTTTGACCCTTTGGAACTTACTGCTATATTTTCCTGCACATTGTTTTCCTCTGGGAAATGTCTCTTCCAGTTAAAAGTGAAATGAAAAATTGATTTTAATAAATCCTGTGGCAGGTTCTCTGTTTGGTCGCCATGGAGAAGCCTGTTTCTCTTAAGCCTGAGCACATACGGGATGAGAAAGTGAAGGTTCTGAAATTCATTTCTTTGACGTTATGTATATTTTGTGTTCACTTTTCCTTTCATTTGCTGCAATAGTCTTATCTTGACTTTTCTTTTTCCTGTACAAAACAGAAATACCTGAGTATCTGGTTAAATATTTTACCTCCACATGCCACACTTACCAATTATGTTATACCTTCCATAACCAAGTTTATCTATTTCAGGTTCTTCAGTCAGTTTTACCGATATCACTTGAAGAGGTTGTCCTTGGACAATATGAGGGCTATAAAGATGACCCAACAGTTTCAGACAGCTCTAATACTCCGACTTTCGCAACTGTTGTTCTACATATACATAATGAAAGATGGGAAGGTTTGTTTCCGGTTTCATATAAGCTTGTAGTAATTGCTGTTATTTCATATTACCTCCATTATATACTCATTATACACCCTGATCACCAGAAGCTGATAGTGCTGATTAATGCCATTTTTCTTTCTTCCATTTTGTCACGACCCGCACCCAGTGTGAGGGCACGAGAAGTAACGAACGCCCAGCCTACGCCGCAGTGTCGGCGGTAGAACGCTGTCCTGAGTTACCATATCTAACACAATCTAACCAAGCTATGAATAGAGAGTAAATAATACGTAACTCAATCACAATACTAAGATGGAACAGGAGAATAATCTCAAGAAAGTCACTATAAAGGTATAGGTGTAAACCACCAAGAATATCTCAAGTACAACTCATAAAAGTCTCAAATAGAAAATACAAAGTAAAGTACTAAGTCTCAGCTAGACTATGGGCAAGTCCTCAGCGACTGTGGGATCCTCCTGTGGGTCCACGTTGCCAGTGTCATTTAAGCCAATGCCAGAATAAGTAGGACAATACTCCTCATCATCACCTGTAAAATTTTCAACATGCCCAATCAGGACGGAACGAGCACATATCTCTCACAACAGTTCATATCAGGAATGGACACATAAAGCAAGCTATAGAAAACTATACATGAATCGCTGTAAAGAGAAATCAACATGAGAGAAGATATAACTGAGATATAAATATGATAAATAGGGAATATAACCTTCTACGTGAAACAAAGCATGAATTGGTTATGTAAACAGCTTGGGTCGCACATGGATACAACTACGGAAAGAACATGCATAACAACTACTGGGGATAATGATCACATAACCAACTACACTCTCCCTGCCCCCAACCAATACACAAGGATCAAAGCATGTTATGTTATTGCACATGGATAACAACTACTGTATACATGGAGCTCATATGGTCATGAGTGTACATGAATAACATATGAGTGCACATGGATAAAAGTGAATACATGGAGTACATGATGAACATGATAAAGTACATGAAACATGACATACTCGATGTATCCGAGGGGATAACATCGCATGAAAAAATCCATAGGGTACCGATCCGTGTGAACGTCGTGTCAGCATCAAGTACACTAGTCTATAACAAGAGTACATGTCCAAAGAAGCATGAAAAGATCAGAGAATGTACTCGCCTGGCAATTCGAACTGCTGATGATGAAAAGTGACTGGACTGGAGTAATACGATCCTATTTAAAACAACCACATGTCATGATACAGTCTAAAATATCATAAGAAAAGTCTTCAATGCAAATTCTACATGAATTTGGTCAATCTAGGTCAAAGTCAACCTTGGGTCAACTTTGGTCAACCAAACTAGTCAACTAGGTCAAAGGTTGGTCAACTAGTCTGCCAGTCAATTCTTAGGTCATTACCAACCAAAGGCACCCTCACATTTTACTTATACTAGGCCAAGGCCTACTGCTTCCTGAATTTCATCCCAACACATATACATAAACATATCTAAACCAATTTCCTGTTTCAACTACAACACTAAACCTAAATTAATTACTACCAACTAAAACTTGGTATACCCAACTCTCTACCAACAAACAACTAATAACTGGACTTAGCATTCCTAGAAACCATCCTACATCACTCAATATCTGTCATAGGCTATTACAAATTCTCTATACTCCTATTTCCCTCAACCAATACACAACACCCATTCATGTATACACATCTCAAATTTCAGACTTCTAATCTACTCTAACCACACACCCTAACTAATCAATTAACTTAACTTAAACTGCCAACTAAACTTGGCCTTTAACAATCCTATTAAAAGTAACTGAAAGAAATCAAAACAATCAAAATATACTCATTCCTTCAATACCTGTTATAGGGATTACCTATTTCCTTGAATCAACAAATCTAAGTGGCACCAACTCATTACTACAACTACTAGGTAATCTCTCATGTATGTCTAATAGGTTATGAAGGTGTCAGTTTGTACAGCAATAGCAAGAATCTGAATCTGAACAGAGATTTTAATCTTTGAACATCAAAACTGAACAAAAAGGATTTGACAGGAAAAGAAAGGAAGCTGGGAATGGAATCCTGGAATCCTAACCCAAAACAAAACCCAATTTCAAATATAACCTTCACCTTGCTGCAAACTACAAGTAATCTCCTAGGTATGATATTGTGTGACCTGTAGGTTGAGTTATACTCAGAAAACACATTAAAACTGAAGGAACCTAAATCAATTTCTGAACAAACTGGGATGAATCAAAATACAGTAAAAACTGGAATTAAGAACTCCTCAAACCTATGGCTACCCGATTCTCAAACAGTCCCAAAGTCAACACACATGATCCAACCTATCCTGTTATGAAACCTAACATGTAATCATACCTGGGAGGTTAATTAGGAACCTGTAGGATTCATTAATACATGAACAAACACATGTCAATCGAAGGGAAAAGAATCCAGAAACTGAGAACAGTTTCTCAGGAATTGATACTCAACCATCAACCTATTCATGACTTCGAACCCTCGAATCCTACTGATGCTACAACCTAATAGGTGTTTACCTAGACAAGGTTAAATAGGGGCTGAAAGCTTGGTTAATACAAAGTATCTATTCGAAATCAAAACAAAAAGAAGGAAAGAAAGAACTGAACAGAACAGTTCTTCAAAACCTGATACTTAACATCAACCTACACATAACCCAAAACATCAAAAAAAACTATTAATGCTCGAACCTGAAGGTTGGTAATGTATCCTGGGTTTAGACATGAGGTGTAGGTGCAATCGTGTCCAAGAAAATAGGACACGAAGTGTCCTGGACACCAAGAACCAAAACTGAAACTAATTCTCGTGCACGCGTGTCACACGATCTAGGGCTCGACACAGACCCATCTACGACACGTGGTCACTCGTACATGTAGCCCACATATAGGGCTACATGCCCACGTGTCTGCACTGGCCATCCTACGCGTGTCCGAGTCGCACGACACGCGTATCAGACGCCAAAAACTGGCGCGCGTGCGACAGTGCACGATCGATGCCGAGTCGATCTCTCTCTCTACGCTCCACGAAATCCCACGAAACTTTACGAGGGTGCTGTCAGTCATGGAGCCTAGATACAGACCAAAAATCTTGGGTTGAATCGCTGTGTCCAAAGAGAAAGGACACAGCAGTAGCAGGACACGCGCGCGGTCCTCGTGCTGCGCGTGCGTGTCTTGTTTCGGACACGAAAACGTGTCGATTCAACCAAGAACCTAGGGCTTAGGAATCCTGACCTATAGGGCTACAAATTCGTGAAATTAGATTACAAAAATAACACGATCGAAATCTAAGAGGAAAATCATCGAACACCTATGAACCTAATCCGATACGTGTCCGATACACCCATCAAACGGACACGAAACCTAACCAAACTTCATGGGTAGTTCTAGGGTACCTAGATGCATGCTAATATGAAGAAAAATCAGAAGAAGCTATGGTGTTTGGGTGTTTACCTATTGAGAGTTGAAGTATCCAAGAAACTGACTCCTCGATCGATGAGACGACCAGTTTCCACCGAGCAAACGCCTCCAACTCCTTGCTAACAATGCTCCAGCAAATTCTCCTCCTTCCCACGATCACAACGCACTTCGTTTGAGGTGAAACGGAGGTCGGATGAAAAAGTTAGGGTTTTGGAGGGCTGGAAACTAGGGTTTTGTGAAGGGGTGTCCATACTAATACAATGCTTATATAGGAGGTGGGTGTTTCCTGATTTGGCCGGCCATACGAGTCCTACTAGGGTTAGGGTTGGTTCATGGGCCCCTCTCTACTATCTAAGTTGAGTTTAAGCTCAATTAGCAAAAGGCTAAAAAGGCCAATTAATTAAATAGCCTAAAAATAGCCAAATGGCTTCTAAATTAAACCAAAACTTAAAAATAAAATCTAATTAGCTAGATACTCATCATAGGTCATGGTTGGTCTCTAATGTGGGTTTCTAAAGTTAGTCCAAAGGCTAAATCAATCACAAGTCAATAATATCTAGAAAAATCACAAAATGACTAAAATAGCTAAAATGACTAAAATACCCTTATTTCAAAAAGTGGGTGTTACAAGTCTACCCTCCTTAAAATAATTTCGTCCTCGAAATTAAGATGATCCTACTCTTCCTAGGTCAAAACCCCAACAATCATGGTCTCAAGAAAACTTATCTAAATCATGCAGTTGAAAAGAAATCATACAGGGTTACGGCATGCAATCAGTCTGGAGTCTCGTCTAGCTACTAAAGTCATACTAGATCAAAAGTAGTCATAAGGTATCAAGCATACAAATATTATGGTAGGGTACAATAATCATCAAGATAGGATAAGGTATGGGTCAAGAACTCACCTCTACTAGGTCTGGTAGCTGGAACCTTCTCGCCTGGAGGTAGGCCTCGTCTAGGGGCAAGTGTAGTAGGACAGTCCCGTATCTTGTGTGCAGCTGACCCACAAAATAGGCACAATCCTAGTCTCTTCCTACAGTCCTTCCATTCGTGCCCAAGCTTCTTACAGAAGGCACAGGTAGGCACTCGTTCAGCTGATCTCTGCTGGACAGGAATCTGAACTGGATAGGCTGGTCTAGGCTGAAAGCCTGGGTACTCCTGAGGCTCTGGGTATAAACTGCTCCTCGCTCTCTTGGGACTAGGCTCCTCCCTCGTATGCATGTAATCCCACAACAGTTGGATCCTTAGGCTCTGCTCTCTCATAAGCTCAGCCTGAAGTCTCTGTACCTCCCGCAAATCCTGAAGAAATTTGTGAATATGAGCTTCAATAGGACTGGCATGGGGTACCACTCCAGGAGGCAAAGGAAGGCCCTCAGTCTCCGGCTGAACTGCAGTCCCCTCCTGAAGGACTGGAGATGGAGGAAAATTCTCTGGTGAGGCTGCTAACACCTCCTGGGAAATAGAAGGGAAAAGTACAATCTTGGTCTCGTCTGGAATTGCAGCTGTGCACTGGGGACAAACTCTGGTCATGGATGCCATTCTGGAAAAGATAAGGATAAATATTAAATCATTGGGCTGTAAGGCAGGATATCATCCTATATAAATACTAGTGATTATAAAAACAACTAAAATTAACCATAAATCATTAATATTCTAAGGATGATCAAAAATCGAAAGTTTAAAGCACGACTGTCAATAACACTGAAATCCAAGCACACTATATATACATATATCTATAGATATTTTAGTCTCGATATGATCTAAGTTGATCAAATCCAGGATGAATCGAGGTTTGGGCAAAATGGGGAACGAGGTCGTTAAAGTCTCGGCACAAGTATCCACGATTTGAAATCCATGTCACAATTGAATTAATTCAACTGAATAAGGTTCCAAACATTAGATGATAAGGGAATGACCAAGTCGACTGGTCGCAATCGTGGGTTTAGAATTCAACACTATTGAAATCCTAAGGATACTGCGAGGATATAGAATTAAGTCACTATCCTCCTTCTGATAAGGAAGCTAAACGTGATACTCTGTGTTGACCTATTAAGTAGAGTGCCTTGCCTTTCTGAAATATGTGAAAGACAAAAACAAAAGAGTTCAAAGACGATACTATTGAGTACAATACGTGGTTCATAGACGACGAAAATAGTTCAAGGAGAATTGCCAAACTGTTGTGGATGAGACAGATGCTCTAGAGTCTCATCCACGTAGAGTAATATATGAAAGCGAACCAAGTGCACTAGGTTGATCAGACCATCATACACCGGTTCTGATTAGACAATATGTTAGTGGATCGCGACCCAATAAAATATGTCATGATCAAGCTCAAAAAGAGATAAGCTTGCAAAACTAAGGCTAAATTAGTAACATAAGGTAGTCAAGTATAAGTAAGGAAGATAATGATGAAGAAGAAACAATACTCCAAGATCCTTAACTAAGCTGGTCAAGCAATCAAGATAAGGTACAACGTTAAGCATTTAAAGAACAAGAAGAACTCCATCCCATGTCGGGTTGAAAGAATTGAGTCATGGTTGAATCTCGAATTTAAGTCAGAAAGTATTTTAGTATCATGGTAAAGGTACAGGAATAAAGGAAATCAAGCTGAAGCATGAAATAAATTTAATTAAGAATCCAGTAAAATAATCTAGGGACACAATACTAAAGGCGGATACTGCTAAGGAATGATCAAATACAAATGGTTAGAAGTCACCATAAAAGATCTAGATTTGAGGAAAGGTTGAGTAAGTCAAGATTGAGATACAGTCCCATAGTTTGGCAGACGACTAACAACACTGGAGTATATACTACTATCATAGTCATGAGTGATATGGCAATTAGTGTGGAACACTTCTATCTCATTAAGGTTACCTTCGTGGCATACCTTTACATTCCTAAAAAAAAAATTTCCAAAAATAACTACCTCAATTTATATTCACTCTAAGCCTTCCAATCTAACCACGACTAACATTTAAATCCTTTTCATAAATCTCATGATAACTTTTATCTCGTTACTACTAACCTTTTCAAATTTAACGTTTCAATCCAACCTTTAAACTCCAGAGTTAATGAATCATGAATCCATAAAATTCTCTATCACTTCATAAATTTAAAAACTCCCAATTTGTCTCAAATAATCCTCAAGATAGACACTCAACTTATCACGACAATCTAGCAGTTACAGCTCAGTATTTTAACGCGCTTATCAACCATAATTTTTTTTTTTTTTTCTAAGTCATTGAAACATAATCACTACTTCTTAAACCAAAATCCAAATAGATTTTTAATTATCAATTGACATGATTCCAAAAAATTTCTTCCAAAACAATCGTTTTCATATCTTCCCGATCTTCTAAACCAAAAATTTTAATATCATTGCTTCCACTTAAATTTGAAATTCAATATATACATCGCAGCTTGTATAACTCAATTTAATAGTTCATACTGCCACCTCCCTTTTTTTTTGATCATTCAAACCAATCTATATACGTAAGGATGTATAATCATAATCCAATAATTCATGAATCCCATCAACTCCTAAAATCAATTTATTTAGATTCTAACTAATTTCTTCCAGTATCAAGATATAATTTTATAATCCTCTGGTGATTACTACTTAGAATCTTCAAGATAAATTTTCTTGGTAATATCCCAACTTACAAACTACTAATCATTAAAGTATCCATTTGGAAAAATGCCCTTATAACTTAATCAAAATCTCCGTGTATCCCAATTCCTTAATGTAATCCTCCTAGCCATGCGTTTGACCAATGAGTATATAGCAGTGTAGCCATCTTCCTAACCATTATTAAACACAAGAAAGTAAAGGTATTGGTGAAAAGAGTTCAAACAAGATGCAAGAATCGAGGGAGGAAGGTGGACTAAAGTAAGGGAAAAAGGAATTTAAATCGAAGCTCAAAATGAGATTCTCAAGGGTCGTCCCAGGAATCTCTCAGGAATTCCTAATAGTGATTGAGTACCTTAACTTATATCTTATATCCTACTGCAGGCTGTAATGATACTCTAGTTCGAGTAACACTACGAATCACACTAGTTGTGATCGAGGACCTGCATGGGCCACCACTAAAAACGTGTCACGACCCGCACCCAGTGTGAGGGCACGAGAAGTAACGAACGCCCAGCCTACGCCGCAGTGTCGGCGGTAGAACGCTGTCCTGAGTTACCATATCTAACACAATCTAACCAAGCTATGAATAGAGAGTAAATAATACGTAACTCAATCACAATACTAAGATGGAACAGGAGAATAATCTCAAGAAAGTCACTATAAAGGTATAGGTGTAAACCACCAAGAATATCTCAAGTACAACTCATAAAAGTCTCAAATAGAAAATACAAAGTAAAGTACTAAGTCTCAGCTAGACTATGGGCAAGTCCTCAGCGACTGTGGGATCCTCCTGTGGGTCCACGTTGCCAGTGTCATTTAAGCCAATGCCAGAATAAGTAGGACAATACTCCTCATCATCACCTGTAAAATTTTCAACATGCCCAATCAGGACGGAACGAGCACATATCTCTCACAACAGTTCATATCAGGAATGGACACATAAAGCAAGCTATAGAAAACTATACATGAATCGCTGTAAAGAGAAATCAACATGAGAGAAGATATAACTGAGATATAAATATGATAAATAGGGAATATAACCTTCTACGTGAAACAAAGCATGAATTGGTTATGTAAACAGCTTGGGTCGCACATGGATACAACTACGGAAAGAACATGCATAACAACTACTGGGGATAATGATCACATAACCAACTACACTCTCCCTGCCCCCAACCAATACACAAGGATCAAAGCATGTTATGTTATTGCACATGGATAACAACTACTGTATACATGGAGCTCATATGGTCATGAGTGTACATGAATAACATATGAGTGCACATGGATAAAAGTGAATACATGGAGTACATGATGAACATGATAAAGTACATGAAACATGACATACTCGATGTATCCGAGGGGATAACATCGCATGAAAAAATCCATAGGGTACCGATCCGTGTGAACGTCGTGTCAGCATCAAGTACACTAGTCTATAACAAGAGTACATGTCCAAAGAAGCATGAAAAGATCAGAGAATGTACTCGCCTGGCAATTCGAACTGCTGATGATGAAAAGTGACTGGACTGGAGTAATACGATCCTATTTAAAACAACCACATGTCATGATACAGTCTAAAATATCATAAGAAAAGTCTTCAATGCAAATTCTACATGAATTTGGTCAATCTAGGTCAAAGTCAACCTTGGGTCAACTTTGGTCAACCAAACTAGTCAACTAGGTCAAAGGTTGGTCAACTAGTCTGCCAGTCAATTCTTAGGTCATTACCAACCAAAGGCACCCTCACATTTTACTTATACTAGGCCAAGGCCTACTGCTTCCTGAATTTCATCCCAACACATATACATAAACATATCTAAACCAATTTCCTGTTTCAACTACAACACTAAACCTAAATTAATTACTACCAACTAAAACTTGGTATACCCAACTCTCTACCAACAAACAACTAATAACTGGACTTAGCATTCCTAGAAACCATCCTACATCACTCAATATCTGTCATAGGCTATTACAAATTCTCTATACTCCTATTTCCCTCAACCAATACACAACACCCATTCATGTATACACATCTCAAATTTCAGACTTCTAATCTACTCTAACCACACACCCTAACTAATCAATTAACTTAACTTAAACTGCCAACTAAACTTGGCCTTTAACAATCCTATTAAAAGTAACTGAAAGAAATCAAAACAATCAAAATATACTCATTCCTTCAATACCTGTTATAGGGATTACCTATTTCCTTGAATCAACAAATCTAAGTGGCACCAACTCATTACTACAACTACTAGGTAATCTCTCATGTATGTCTAATAGGTTATGAAGGTGTCAGTTTGTACAGCAATAGCAAGAATCTGAATCTGAACAGAGATTTTAATCTTTGAACATCAAAACTGAACAAAAAGGATTTGACAGGAAAAGAAAGGAAGCTGGGAATGGAATCCTGGAATCCTAACCCAAAACAAAACCCAATTTCAAATATAACCTTCACCTTGCTGCAAACTACAAGTAATCTCCTAGGTATGATATTGTGTGACCTGTAGGTTGAGTTATACTCAGAAAACACATTAAAACTGAAGGAACCTAAATCAATTTCTGAACAAACTGGGATGAATCAAAATACAGTAAAAACTGGAATTAAGAACTCCTCAAACCTATGGCTACCCGATTCTCAAACAGTCCCAAAGTCAACACACATGATCCAACCTATCCTGTTATGAAACCTAACATGTAATCATACCTGGGAGGTTAATTAGGAACCTGTAGGATTCATTAATACATGAACAAACACATGTCAATCGAAGGGAAAAGAATCCAGAAACTGAGAACAGTTTCTCAGGAATTGATACTCAACCATCAACCTATTCATGACTTCGAACCCTCGAATCCTACTGATGCTACAACCTAATAGGTGTTTACCTAGACAAGGTTAAATAGGGGCTGAAAGCTTGGTTAATACAAAGTATCTATTCGAATCAAAACAAAAAGAAGGAAAGAAAGAACTGAACAGAACAGTTCTTCAAAACCTGATACTTAACATCAACCTACACATAACCCAAAACATCAAAAAAAACTATTAATGCTCGAACCTGAAGGTTGGTAATGTATCCTGGGTTTAGACATGAGGTGTAGGTGCAATCGTGTCCAAGAAAATAGGACACGAAGTGTCCTGGACACCAAGAACCAAAACTGAAACTAATTCTCGTGCACGCGTGTCACACGATCTAGGGCTCGACACAGACCCATCTACGACACGTGGTCACTCGTACATGTAGCCCACATATAGGGCTACATGCCCACGTGTCTGCACTGGCCATCCTACGCGTGTCCGAGTCGCACGACACGCGTATCAGACGCCAAAAACTGGCGCGCGTGCGACAGTGCACGATCGATGCCGAGTCGATCTCTCTCTCTACGCTCCACGAAATCCCACGAAACTTTACGAGGGTGCTGTCAGTCATGGAGCCTAGATACAGACCAAAAATCTTGGGTTGAATCGCTGTGTCCAAAGAGAAAGGACACAGCAGTAGCAGGACACGCGCGCGGTCCTCGTGCTGCGCGTGCGTGTCTTGTTTCGGACACGAAAACGTGTCGATTCAACCAAGAACCTAGGGCTTAGGAATCCTGACCTATAGGGCTACAAATTCGTGAAATTAGATTACAAAAATAACACGATCGAAATCTAAGAGGAAAATCATCGAACACCTATGAACCTAATCCGATACGTGTCCGATACACCCATCAAACGGACACGAAACCTAACCAAACTTCATGGGTAGTTCTAGGGTACCTAGATGCATGCTAATATGAAGAAAAATCAGAAGAAGCTATGGTGTTTGGGTGTTTACCTATTGAGAGTTGAAGTATCCAAGAAACTGACTCCTCGATCGATGAGACGACCAGTTTCCACCGAGCAAACGCCTCCAACTCCTTGCTAACAATGCTCCAGCAAATTCTCCTCCTTCCCACGATCACAACGCACTTCGTTTGAGGTGAAACGGAGGTCGGATGAAAAAGTTAGGGTTTTGGAGGGCTGGAAACTAGGGTTTTGTGAAGGGGTGTCCATACTAATACAATGCTTATATAGGAGGTGGGTGTTTCCTGATTTGGCCGGCCATATGAGTCCTACTAGGGTTAGGGTTGGTTCATGGGCCCCTCTCTACTATCTAAGTTGAGTTTAAGCTCAATTAGCAAAAGGCTAAAAAGGCCAATTAATTAAATAGCCTAAAAATAGCCAAATGGCTTCTAAATTAAACCAAAACTTAAAAATAAAATCTAATTAGCTAGATACTCATCATAGGTCATGGTTGGTCTCTAATGTGGGTTTCTAAAGTTAGTCCAAAGGCTAAATCAATCACAAGTCAATAATATCTAGAAAAATCACAAAATGACTAAAATAGCTAAAATGACTAAAATACCCTTATTTCAAAAAGTGGGTGTTACACATTTAGTAATCATTTTGAACTTCCTAAGCATCTGATATTTGTCTTCTATTATTTTCCCTAATTTTCAAATTACTGCAGGTGTCCCTTTTATACTCAAGGCTGGAAAAGCATTGAATTCAAGGAAAGCAGAAATCCGGGTCCAGTTCAAAGATGTTCCAGGCGATATCTTTAAATGTAACCTGCTGCACTTTCTATTGTATTGATTAGACTTCTTGTATGCTATGTTTTCAAGTTTCTTTTTAGTCTTTTAGACACAGTAAGTAATGGTAATAAAAGTAAACTCGATCCATGATTCCAGTTCGATGAAAATTTAATTTTAGTCCCTTTATAGCAAGTTCCTCGTAACAGATTGTATGGTAGTGCTTCATGAAATTACAAACAAGGTTTAGTTAATTGGCTACTATTATATTTTTTGAGCGACAGGTTAAAGTAACAGTATTTCATGAATTATTAGGTTTTTCTGTCATTTAAGGATAGTTCAAAAAATTTAAATCAAGTTTTAGATCTTCACAGTTAGTTTGTCTTCTTGCTTTCTATATAATTACTACAAAAACTTTACTCCTGGTCACATGTGACAAAACTAAGTCAAATTTTAGATCTTCACACTTTGAACTTGATATTGGATTCAAACTACCAAATAGTATGTGAACTTAAAAAATATTTTAGCAATTTCAAAAGTATACATGTCAAAATATCTTAATTACATTGTCCTTAACGTGTAAGAGTCACAGAATTTTTAGCAGCCTGGTTACAATATAACTTATGTTTGATACAATTGAGACCATGATTGCCTTAATTCAAACTACCTTTTTGCTTCCAGTATATTTAACTTATTGGTAGACCTTTAGTAAAGCATTGCAAAACATAAATATTGATCCTGGTGTTTATCTTATTATGCAGGTAAAAAGCAAGGGAGAAATGAATTTGTTATCCGCCTGCAGCCTTTGGAGGCCATGTACATGAAACTAACAGTAAGCTTTTACTGACTTTGATCTATGTAGTTGTATTTTGTTATTTGTTATTTGTTATTTGTTATTTGTAACAAGGGAGAACTGAATTTGTTGCTGACTGGATCATGTACATGAATTTGTTTTGTGCAACTTTCATAACCCTTTTTCTGTTCCGTGTGGCTGTACTATGTAAACAAAGCTCACTTATGAGAGAACTTTATGGGATGATTTAGCAATTACTAACGGCATCACACCAGATTCCCATTTGAAATGCCAAATTTAAGACATTTGTTCTCTTTTCCCAGGTCAAGAAACCGGGACTAGAAATGTCAACCATACAAAGTGAGCTAGATCTATCCTATGGGCAACGATACCAAGGCATTGCAATTCCTGAGGCTTATGAACGGTTAATCTTGGACACGTGAGCATATCCTTTAAATTTACTAATCCTCTTACATTATTATAGTGAAAAATGTACCATGATATGCATGTTTTTTTTTTCATACTTGTACTATATCGGTCAACAAACATCTTGCAAGTCAGTGCCTCTCCGGGATGCTTGTGATCTGTTGCCCTTATTCTCTCAAATGTTTGTTCCTATGCTTAGAACTCATAAAACTAGTTATAGCTACAACAAAATCACAAGTCAATATTAATTTCTCCAAGTTTTCTGATGCTTGAATAAAGCAATGCATAATGTGTCCTTGAATCCGTGCTTCACTATGTAGAGAAGCCGGATTGAGCAGTCATAATATATCCTTGAATCTGTACGTCAGTATGGTTCACTATTTGTGCTTCACTAGTACAGAAACATTTGATCGAAGTCAGAATGAGGTGGTAGCATACTGTGTTCTCATTTTGAAATATAGGTGGCCAAATCAGCTATAAGCTTTTGTTGATAACAATAAAATAAACCTTATATAATTGAACTTTTGAGTACTTTTGTCCTGGTATCTTTGAATATTTCTTCAGGCTTTCAGCAAAATTAATAGATCACCAATATTGTTATATGTGCCTGTCATCTTCATCCAAGGCCGTTTCTAACATTCCAAGAACCCTGTACAAATATTAAAAAATAGTGTCTTCCTTAACCATTCTAAAGAAAAGGGTATTTTTCTCGCATTATAAGGACCATGTTACTGCAGTTTCAAAAAAATAGGGAGGCCTAAATCTAAAGTTGGAGATTTGACATTAGTAATATATATGGAGGTTAAAAATTTTGGGACCGGATTTTTTGGGACCCTGTGCGATCGCATAACTTGCACATGTTCAGAAACGGTCATGTCTTCATCACTATTTGTCTAAAGATATTGATGTCAAATAAATTGAAACTTTTCCATATGCTCATCATTATTTACTTCCAACTCTTGGGAATGTGTCGGTTTATTTGTTTCTTCCATTTATGGGGACTATGCGGTGATCTTAATATAGCATCTAACTAGTTTGATATTCATTATCACAGTATACGAGGAGACCAGCAACATTTTGTGCGTAGAGATGAACTGAAGGTACATATTTACTTTCTGTAAAAATTTCATAAACTTGTGAGTTAGGTCTGTACCAAATTGTTGTGTGTTTTTTCTTCCAAATTATCAGGCAGCATGGGAGATCTTCACTCCATTGTTACACAGAATTGATGATGGGGAACTGAAACCTCTTCCATACAAGCCAGGCAGCCGAGGGCCAGAACAGGCTGACGAATTGCTTGCCAGGGCCGGTTACGTGCAAACCCACGGCTACATTTGGATACCTCCTACCTTATAAATTGCTGAAAAATTGCTAGAAACCGCGAAAAGTCATTCAGATTCAACACATACGCGTCATATATCTGCAATAATATTGAGTTTGCTAGAAGCCTAGCCTTGTATTTCATTAGATATCTGTTTGTATTGTATTGAATAAATTGCGCACAGTAGGAAGCGTTGATAAGTTGTATCTTGAATGTTCGCGGACGATATATTTCTAATAGATAAAAAAAAAATTATGCATATTTGTTCCTGCAGTTTTTATGGAGATAAAGTTGGTATGCTAAAGGTTACTGAGCCTAAGTTTAACCCTGCCGTTTTTATGGACATTTTCTTAAAACGGAGAGAAGCCAATAACGCCAATGAGTTGGTGGTGTGCATAATTCTTTTGGCACTGACTTTATAGTAGGTAAACTTGTACAAGAATATTTATTTAATTATTTAGAAGGTATTTGGAATTTTTAGAAAATTTTAAGAAATTTTTATGGATTTTTTTGAGTGTAAGTAGGTTTATATATACAAAGAAAAAAAAGAAAAGAAGCTATGTTAGATCATTTCCTCCTGTAGTAGGGCATGTTGTATCTTCTCAAGTTCTTTCTCCTTGCACCAAGGACAGTGTAGTGCCCCTGTAGGAGCATGGATCACGCGTCTCAGAGAGAAGGAAGTGACCCGCGTCTCACTTAGACGTTGAGCGGCCCACGTCTCATCAAAATCTCATGATGACTGCACCTCACCTAGGGGTCGAGCTGTTCACGTCCCATCAAAGCAGCATGGTGATCACGCCTCATCTAGGTGTCATGCAGAACGCCTCGATCTCTGTGCAAAAGATAGCTGAAGGCTCCGAGATTAAAATCATGATTACTTGGACTACTCACGTCTCGCTAAAGGCGTGCCCCTTTTCCTACCCGCGCCTCACTTATGCAGGCGCACCTCGTCCCTTGCATCCTCGCCTACACCTCTTGGTCACTCTCCCCAAGGCTGCATTTAATGAGCCTAGCTCTCTCGAGACTTCTGTTCGACGTTTCGATTCTCGTGCAGAGGATGAACACAGAAGTCTAGGTTCATTCTCCTTGGAAACAGTGTAACATGCGCGTATTACCTGGCGCGTGTTGTATGATCAAGTTTCAGGCGTGAGACGCCCTAAGTCTCCCCCAAGCACATGTGCCTCTACCCCCGCGCCTACAGTTCTCTCCATAACGCACACGCCACCGAGGACAGTGATTCCTAGGCGCGTATGGAACTAAGCGCGCTACGTGTTCGAAGACCTAGTCGCGCCCAGATAACGGGTTCTCAGCAACTCAAAGATCCTCTCTTACAAAATCTCAACAAGATTATACATGACAATCAGTTACAGTCCCACATCAGTGAAGTGTGAGCGTTGCTGTTTAGAAGATGCCACGTGGTAATCAGAGACACACGCGCCTGCCTGCTTATAGGCGCATGTGCTACCCATCCTCCCTTCTATAAATAGGAGTTATCCATTTGAAGCCCCCGGTTCTCTCATTTCCTCAAGAGTTTCTGAGCATTCCTAAGAGAGTACATGCTGCTTTCCTTAGCCAGTGAAGTTAAGCTCAGCAGTTCTCCCTCATAGTCAGATCGTCAATGGAGTAAAGAATCAACCTCTATTGTCACTACCACTTTTAGAATAAGGATATTTTGGTAATTGTAAATTTTTGATTATTTTATTATTATTTTAATTAATGTATTGTGTTAGCATCATTAGTTAGTGCAACCTTAGAACCACTTTGACTAGAGGCTAACCATGATTATAGAGACCTAGCTAGTGGACTTAGACTTGTTAGTTGGACTCTAATTATGTTAGAATAACATGTAGAGGCTAGAAATTGACTTTTAATAAACCACTTTGGGCCTTCTTCTTATAAGGGCCTTTAAATGACAATAGGAGAGACTTTTAGCTGATGGACCTTAAACAAATCCTAACCCACTCACTTGACCGGCCACAACTAGGTTCCCCATGCTATTTAAAGCATCATTAGCCCATCTTCTTCCCCTTTCATCAAGAACCCTAACCCTAATTCGGTGTTCTTCCCCAAATTGCCTTCATTCCTCAAATTGAGTCCAATTTCCTCCAAACAAGTTGCAATCTCTTCCTCTTGAAGAGAGGGAATCTCTATTGCTAGGAGGGAGCCCATTGGAGCAATTTGGCCATTGATAGTGAAGGAGATCTAGATCTAGAGGTTGTTCCTTGAGAATACATCTCTCAAGTGGTAAGAGCTTCTAAACCCCTTCAAAATTTCTATTTCTTTCCATAGATACATTCATTTAGGGTTCCTATAGCATTAGGAAGGATTTGGGACAATTTCAGATTCATTTGAGGTGCGTATCGCAAGAGTGTTGGATACGCACGTCAAGTGTTCGATGAAATGACCCATAGAGTGATTTAATCTCTAATTTCAGTTTTAATCTGGTTTTATATTGGGCAATGTATTGTGTTAGTAATATGAGGTGTTATCTAGAGAGATTAGATTGGTTTGGTAGATCAAACATGGTGTAGGGACTTTTGTTCATGGTTTAGTTCACTGTTTTCAGTTTTGGTTGGACTGTGCAGTCCACATGACTTCGTTCTGTGAATTTCCTTAGTGAGGTTCAGTTTAGCAGGGTGGATTGGGGGTTTATGGTTTAGTTGTTGTCATCATTGATGTTGCAGCTACCCCTTTCTCATGATGCTCGAGTAGAGGCTATGGTTCAGATGTGTATTTCAAGTTCCTCCATATTCCTGTCCATTCCTTAGTTGTTCTGTCCTGCATTGCATCTGACCATTACAACATTTAGCCATGGCACGAAATGAATGTCCTGCACCCTGCATTGTTAACTCCACTGCATACATGTTAGCCATTCCTTATCTGCATTAGTTTGCATTCTTTCACTTGCATCTCACAACCATGATACTCATTTCACAGACCACTGCATTGCCATCCTCAAATACATGTCTGTTCCAGTTAATGTCTGCATACACTCACTTGAGGCATGACCTGCCTTCATTTCATAACACTACATTCATGTATCCAATGTCCTTAGATATCCTGTATTATCTTGCATTTGCTTCACTGCATCATATGATTTCATTAGACATATTCAGTCATTGCTCTGCATCAATTAGGCCCTGGACTGCTCAGTCGAGATCCATTAACATTTCATATCCCAACTGTCCTGCTAATTGGTATACACTGCATTACCTGCATTTCCTATCCAAACATGCACTCTCATTGCATCCTTGCATTCACAGTTTCATAATACACTGCCTGCACTTTAGAGACACCACTGCACATTCACATGCCCTGCATAGTTAACACTGCACTCTTAATTAACACTGCACTCTTATTAACCACTGCATCATCAGCCACAGACTTCACATTACCTGTCTTGCACATTAGGATATTGCCTACTTAGACCATGTCCTGCACTTCATACAAACATTGCAAACCAAATTGCACTACTGCACTTTAACATTCATGCACTACCATGTCCTACATAACCAAATATTGACTGGATAACTGCTTAATCTCAGTACCCTGCATTCAAATACCTTCACTGCATTCTCACTATCATGTATTACAAATATATACAATGCATTAACATAGTGCACTGCACAGTACTCATCCATTCATTGCCTGTACACCACTGTATCATCATACCCTGTCCTACACCCACTTGTTCACTGCCACAGGGCATTACCTTATAAGCATACTTCATTTTGTTCAGTCTTCTTGTGGGTTCATTCCCCAACTGATTTGGGGAATTATATGATACCTTAGATATATTCGATGTGGGCTATGGGTTAAGGGTTAGTGACATTTTATATGTGATACAGTATATATGTATTAGGATATGTGAGGTTGGGCTTGAATATAGATTGGATGTTTGTCCAGTTGCAGCCAAGCCTATTTGGTATCAGAACTTTAACACTGTCCTGCATAACCTTGTTTTAGTTCATTTGGGAGCCTATGTTGCAATCTATTAGGACAGCCCTATACTCTGGTTACATGTGTGGGTTGTTATAAGTAGTTGGGTTGTATCCTATGGTATATTCATAGATGATGTATATGTGATCTGTGTGTTTGGTTTAAGGAGTTGAGGGTAGGGTAAAAATAGGTTTAAGGGGTGATACAATACATTTATGGATGTATGTAATGACTAGTCTATATATACATATATATGGTATACTTAGGATTTAATTGGTCTTGATACCTCTTTAGCACTATAGTCTATTTTAGTCTAAACTCTAGATTAGCCAAAACCTTAGACAAGACTAGTTAAGACCAAGGGTTGACCAATAGCTTAGTTGACTAGATAGTTGACCATTTGACTAAAGAGTTGACCAAGGGTTGACTTTTGACCTAGAGAGGCCTAGAGCATGTAGAATTCATTGTTTAATTCAATTTAGAACACATTGTAACCTGTATTTCTCATAATAGGACATTGTGACTCCAGTTCGGACATCGATACACATCAGTTGCTCAGGGTATCATGCGAGTATATTCTCTGTTAGTTTTCATTCATGATAGTATCTATATTGCCTGCTCTAGACTACTTTACTTGATGCTGACACATTGTTCACTCGGATTAGTACTATATGGATCTTTTTATGAGATGTTATCCCATCATCGGGTGCATCGGGTATTTCATGTTCATGTGTTCTTCATGTACATCATGTCATATACACACATGTGCTCTCATATACTCTCATGTGCTCCATGTTAAACTAACAATCATGTACATAACGTAACTTGAACGGATCCTTGTGTATTGATTAAGGCGAAAGAGTAGAAGTGGTTATGTGATTAAATCCCATAGTGTAATCAAGTGCATGTCGATTATGCTTCCACGTATAATCGAGTTACTGTAGAATAATCAAGGAATAATCAAGTGCAACCTAGACCAATCACATAACCAAGTTGTGCTCTAAATCACTTATATTTCTTACAGTTCAGTCCTTTATCTTATTCATGTACTCAAATTTCTTGTCCATTTCCTGTATTTCCTGTACTCATTTACAGTACGTCATGTATTTTATTCTATTGCTTGCTCTATATTTTCTACCATGTTTTGGAACTGCTTTCAGAGTTATGTATTCACTCCAATCCTGACTGGATATATTGAAAATTTTACAGAGAACTTGGAGGACTTTTGTACCACCTATTGTGGAGCTGATGTAGATGACACCTGCGACCTGGACCCTCAGGAGGATCCAACTTACTTAGAGGAGACTACCAAAGTACATTATGCTAGATTGTTATTTGGATTGTTTAGCTATTCTGAGATGTATTATTTCATATATTTTCTGTATGGTGTTGATAACACTTAACTCATTTTCATTCTGGATTTGTATCTGTCTTTGAGTACTTTCCTATCTATCTTATCTTGTTGATTATCCATCTCTAGATTGTGATTGAGTTGTATCTCTGAGTTGTCCTCCGATTGGAGAGTATATTCTGTACAGGTACCTTTATATATATTGTTAGATGTTATTGAGACCTAGGACAACGTTCTACCGTCGACACTGTGGCATAGGTTGGACGTACCCACGATCTCGTGCCCTTACACTGGGTGCGGGTCGGACATCTATCATCATGACCCAGAACAAAAACAAAGTATAATTAGGAGATTCATGTTCAAGGATTCCCTCTTGCATTCTCGTTTGCAACCTTTGAAGCTCTCCTCCAAAGCACCACGAAGCGGTGGCAAACAAGATGGTGACTCTGCTGGCGACGTCCTTCCCCTCCAACGAGAAGGCTATGATGCAATCTGACACGACCATGCTCGAAATCACTGCAAAGATATTGGTCGTTAAGTTCGACAAATCAACATTTGAGGAAATGCTCTCTGGGGATAGTGCAGGTCCTTCCCCTAGGCTGTCTAAGCCTAAGAAGATGAAGAAGACGTGGGTGCCTAAGGCTCGTATAGCCTATACACAACCTGTTGAAGAAGAGCAACACGCGCCAGTGCAACTTTCGTCTGATGCGACGACGACATCACTCTTTGTTCCTTCCCAGGCGTGTGACTGAGAAGTACAACGCTCAAATGCTGCCAAAGGAACATGTGCCTACCAATAGACGCAGGAACAAGTCGACCCGAGGCAAACTCAATGCCTTAGACCGCTTGGGTGGCGATAAGCCCCAAGCGTGTGAAGACAAAGATGCTGCATGTGACAGGCCTAAGTCCAAGACAAAGGTGCGAGCCACACGCGCAAAATGTGCCACAGTCGTTTTGCCAGTAATTGGAGTAAGATGCGTGCCTCTGACTGTGACGCGCGCGCCTTATGGGAGACTCTATAGGTCCTACTAATGCGTCTGTGCACCAGGATTGGACCAATCTCCAGAATCCCCCAGATGCTCAGATGTGCTGTATGCACAAGAACTGGGTACAAATGTACTTCCACTTACATGCCATAACACTCGGTCTACTCGGGAGCTTGAAGAGGGCATAAAAGTGAACTTTCCTTCTCACGATCTGCGTCACGTGATTAATCACAAACGCAAAGTGAAGGAAACAACTCAGATACTGCACATGAAACACCCTTAGTTGGGCACACATATGCTAGTATAGTCATCAAGTGCTGCTGTGCAAAATCAGCGATAGTCCCAAAAGATAGTCCGTGTTTCAATGGTCACAGTCTACCACATCTGGCCGGCAGTATCTCAGCGAATGGATACGATCAGACGAGAAGGAGGAGCCACTCTTCGTCTCATGCCATGCTACAAGGAGTTCCCCTCTGGACAAAAAGAACTCCAATCCTTCGGTCAGTATGCCGAAGAACCGATTCAAGAGCAGCAAGTTGGTTGTGCCCAACACCGGGGTGTTCCAGAGCCCCCGGTCCAAGTCCAAGCTTCCATCCGAAGCCCCGAAAGATGGGGGTACTCAGTGTTCCGTACCTGATACTGACCAATTTGGGGGTACTGACCTCGGTACGTCCAAGACGCAGGGGGTAGCCAACTTCCAGTACTGCACCACAATCCTACGTTCCAAATGGACAGTGATTCCTACCAAGCCAAAGAGAAAGGTACCGGGGGTACCCATTGTCACGCCCCGCTCCCGTAGGAGCGATCGTCCTCGCTAAGGCATGATGCCGCACGAGCCTAGATTGCGCTCGTGCAAGGCGGGTTCCATAACGGCCGATTTCAGCGGCTGCGACGGGTTCGTCGCACAGAAGTCCCATGCAGAGACATTGAATAATAGCAGCAGAAATTAGAAAAAAACACAAGTTATTCAAAAGAACCTCTTTATTGATATTGAAACAAAGGTTACAATGGGCGCAAGGCCAAGATTACAAGTCTCTCAAGCTCACTCAAGCTCACATTACAAGTCACTCAGCTCTCTCTTATCTCTTAGTACATGTCTTGAGCCAGCAGATACTTCGGAAGGCGACGTCCATACATTATGTCCCGTATAAGTCTTGACTCCATGCGGCCGTACGCTTCGAATCGCCAAGAAACTCTGTGCCTCGACGCATCCAAGCGAGCTCCGCGCCACAAGCTTCTACCTGTGCCTGCACATGAAAACTATGTGGGTGTCAGTACTCAAATGTACTGGTGGAATGAGCTCCTCGTCCACCCATAAAAAACCAACACATTAATTTACTTTGTGCAACATAATCCCTTCTTATCAATTGTCTTTCTAGTCTTGCCTTAGGATCAGTTTTATGACCGACGTCTTGCCTATTTTGTGTCTTTAGACCATCCCGTGCTACAAACCCTTGCTGAGGCCGTGCCTCGTAACTCAGTGAAACTTAACCATATCGCTGCCTCGCGGCCCTTGCTACTTTGATCCTCAACTGACCCAATCAAGACTTGTGAACTTTGTGTCACTTAACCAACTTGCCTTGCGGCGATTCCTGACTTAAACCCGAAACGACTCAATCCAACTTGTGCAACTCTATGCCAACATCTTAAGACTCGACGCCACAACTCGTGTCGAAGCACGACGCCTATGTTGATGCCCAATCTTAGGCCCAAACATTCTTTGTGTTCTAACTGTACACACATTCAACTCGACTCAATCCAAAGGCATACACGCGGATGGCCGCTATTTTGCCAACATCTATATAAACTTGGCCACTAGCATCACAAGCTATCCCTACAACGTATAGCTTGGTTAAATCAGGGTCCTTTCAACGCAAGTAGCTAGCTCCGTTGCAAGCCCCCGCTTTAACCCGTGCTAAAACCTTATGCACGATTATACCCTGTTTCCTTCCAGGCCGAGTCGGTCCTATGGCCCAGGGTTGCCGCTTGAGGAAACTTTGCCCTTGTCGACAAGTTATCCAATGACCATGCAAGACTCGACACAAACTGACGTCTCACACAGTCATCATTCTTTCAATGTTACCCTCTCTTTCAAAACCATGTTCAAGACTTCTATCCTTGAGATCCCTCGACGATCCACGGTCGCGAGCCTTCTTCCTTGATGCCATATCCTTTTTACTCAACTTAAGAATAACCAATTGATAGCCCTTTTTCTAAACTTGACTTGAAACCCACCGTAGGTCATGCCTTAAACACTAAGTCCGTGCATTGTGCCTTAAGCCAACCGTGGTCTACGCAACACTCCTGACTAAGTCGGCGGGCCTTGAGATCATAGGGCTACTTAACTTTGACAAACCGTAAAAGAGCGAGACGGTACTTGTAACATCTTAGGTCGACCGGCATAACTTTGCCTAACTTAACTTCGTAACAACTTAACGAGCAAAGGCCGCGTCAAGCTTTGCCTTAATGGATCGTGCCGTGCACGCATTCGACTTGAACGACCAAGTCACTCGGGTGCCTAAACTTAGGTCACAAGCCGCTCAACGCAACTTAACTCATGGGCAAGCCAAGGCTATGCCAAGCCTTGGACGACGGGACCGTGCATGCTTTATGAAACATTTATGCGGGCGACACCTATGACTTAGGCTATGTTCATAACTTTGCCTACTCAACCAACTCTCCTTCTCCCAAGCCATGGGACGAAGGACCGAGTGTCATTTTTAAAGCATACCGTGCACCAACTCTAAGCCAACCGTTGGACCTTTCCATATTCTAACTCAATTTGACCCTTCGGGATTACTCCTTTTAGCTATGTGGATTCATCTTTTTTATTATCAAGCCTACTTGTGCAAGTTGAAAACATGCGATTTATTATGTGAAGGCAAGGATGAGGCAAGTTCACCGAAACTACCCCACCTGAGCGAGCGGTCGCCTCGACCGAGCGATGTCTTCGAGTCACCGTTGTAAGGCTAAGTCCGAACACCGTTAGCGTTCTGATTCCTCCGATTGACTGAGCATGACGGGGTACTACATCATACACCACTCAGAAAAAGTTTCGTCCTCGACTAACTGAGTACACTCATCGACTTATCACTCGACTCAATATCCTACGTTTCTCGCACACATTTCTCCTATGTGTTCCCTCAATCCGAGCCACGCTCATGCTATCCACAATCCTTTCTTCAAAACTCACGATCTCAAAATTCTCGACACTTTTCTGTTCCTCAAGTCTTACTTGAATTCAACGTATCACTTAGTATGGATCGTGCACATATCTTAGGCGTCGCCAAAATACATGTATTTTAACCAAGCCTCGTGATAGCGAATCCTGCCATCACCACTCGAGTCGAATCGTGCACATATTCAAGCATTCCTGATATACATGCATGCCAACCGATACTCGCGAGTGGTGCCTCCACGAATCCTACCACTTTGCACTCGGACGTCTGCCTATTCGCTAGGCTATGTCTTTCCGTCAGTATTGGAATCATAGTTCCCAAACAATAATATCAATACTGACCCCATCCTAAGGTCAAAGCAAATTAATTGTACGGGGTTTTCTACCCAAGCTCGCATCACTCCGATTTCTAAACTTTGAGCATAGATTTCCTACACACATCCCAACATTCGTCGCACGGGGTCTGAGTCATTCAGCAAAGCCATCCTATGATAACTCACGTTTCCACCAACTCCTTGACATATCAATATCACTTCGTTCATCAAGCCATTTTGCATAGTCTATCTTTTGAACACGTTCGACATAATCTGCCTGTCGATCATTCTCAAGTCAAGCACGCTACGTCATGATTCATCGCTAAACCATAATTCACATTTCACATTTTCTAAGTCATCTATTCCAATTCGCGTAATCGATCATAAGGTCGTCTAGCTTAACAATATATTACGCCCCGATCTCACGCGAGTCAGATTATCCACGGTGGACATGAATCACCATGCACGCTCCCGTGGAATAATCATCCTCATCGGGACGTAACTCTTATTTTGCGTCTAGACTAATTCATTCTCGATGCGCGGATTGGACCTACTCAATCCTCAAGTTTATTTCATTCATTAATCGTAAGTCCTAACATCCTCAAATTTTCCTTCACATCAAACCGACAAGTCAAGACGATCCGAGTTGTCGCATCCTATTTTTTGAGTTTGATCTTTCCCGCGACATGAATCACCATGTCAGCGCTCACGCGGAACGATCGCCCCAAATCCGACGCAACGCATGTGCGAGGCTAGAGTTGCGCTCGTGCAAGACAAGATCGTCGACGTTGTGGTTATCTGCGTAACCATCAAGACACAATCATTTTCATCCAACATTCATCTCGATCAAAATCCTAAGTATAGCATCCAACCGAACAATAATACTTGTACGGTCGTCATTCGCCGAGTCAGAGTACCCCCGAGTTATCGCATATCGATCTTTGATACGACTCAATACCATCGACGATATGTGTAACCTGACGATCTTCCTTCGCAACCAATTTCGAGTCGTGCAAATGATGCTATCGTCCGACTAGATAATCTCCTCGACACTCAATTCAAGTTCGATCATTATCCCTCGAATCATTCACAACATCAATTTCCTCAAACCAATTTCATGTATCGTTCATCCGTTTTTCTTAAGTCATCGACCAACGTATTTCCTTAATTCGCATCATTCTTGCTAACTCAAATCATCGAGTACATCCGTTCCGATCCTCAGAGTCATTTGCGTAACTTCAAAATCAAACCTTTCATACACGCTATCTACCTGTCGTGCTAACTTTTCGTATACGATCCGTATCAATTTCCTCGATCAAGTCATCCATTCGTACACCCTAAATCTTTCTTGATTCGATTTCCTACTTAATCATTTTCGCGTTTTATACTCGCGCAATCCACATTCTCGTGCACGTACTATATGCGTCCATATCTAGGTTGTTCGAATCAACTTATCAAACTTCAAGACAACAACTCACTCAATCTAAGGCTTTGCATATGTGCGATGCTTGCTGATAGACTCATCGACATCCCGAATCCTCAATCGATCGATCGACATCCCTGAGGCTATCGCATACACCACTCAGGGATGAAGTCATTTAACTAATCCTCAACTATTATTCGAATCAAAATCGACTTCTTCGAATCCCGTTCGAACCATTCCTGTAATTTCCAAGCACGCTCATGTATATCGTACCGACGATATCGTCGCTCGATAGTATCCCTATCGATAGTCATCCTGCTTTAATCAATCGAGTTTAACTCATTCTAGCTCGAAACATTATGAATCCCGTACTCGACTTTGCTAAGGTCGAGACAATCCTTGGTGTATAAGCCCAGCCCGACTTAGCCAACCGTGCTTACACGAACCAACGTTTTGTTTTGTCAAAAACTGTTTTTCTATGTTTTGTAAATTATTTAGACTTATTGTATGGACATCCGTGGGACATTTGAGAGAGAGCGCACCAACGATTTCAACTTTGCGGAAGCAACAATTCAGAGTTTGCGAAAACAACAGAGTTAAAGAATTCAATCGATAGTCCAAGGACGTAAAGCCGTGCTCTGATACCATTATGTCACGCCCCGCTCCCGTAGGAGCGATCGTCCTCGCTAAGACGTGATGCTGCACGAGCCTAGATTATGCTCGTACAAGGCGGGTTCCATAACGGCCGATATCAGCGGCTGCGACGGGTTCGTCGCACAGAAGTCCCATACAAAGACATTGAAGAATAGCAGCAGAAATTAGAACAAAACATAAGTTATTCAAAAGAAGCTCTTTATTGATATTGAAACAAAGGTTACAATAGAAGCAAGGCCAAGATTACAAGTCTCTCAAGCTCATTCAAGCTCACATTACAAGTCACTCAGCTCTCTCTCATCTCTTAGTACATGTCTTGAGCCAGCGGATGCTTCGAAAAGCGACGTCCATGCATTATGTTCCGTATAAGTCTTGACTCCATGCGGCCGCACGTTTCGAATCACCAAGGAACTCCGTGCCTCGACGCATCCAAGCGAGCTCCGTGCCACGAGCTTCTACCTGTGCCTACACATGAAAACTATGTGGGTGTCAGTACTCAACTGTACTGGTGGAATGAGCTTCTCGCCTACCCATATAAAACCAACACGTTAATTTACTTTGTGCAACATAATCCCTTCTTATCAATTGTCTTTCTAGTCTTGCCTTAGGATCAATTTTATGACTGACGTCTTGCCTATTTTGTGTCTTTAGACCATTCTGTGCTACAAACCCTTGCTGAGGCTGTGCCTCGTAACTCAGTGAAACTTAACCATATCGTCGCCTCGCAGCCCTTGCTACTTTGATCCTCAACTGACCCAATCAAGACTTGTGAACTTAGTGTCACTTAACCAACTTGCCTTGCGACAATTTCTGACTTAAACCCGAAACGACTCAATCCAACTTGTGCAACTCTATGCCAACATCTTAAGACTCGACGCCATAACTCGTGTCGAAGCACGACGCCTATGTTGATGCCCAATCTTAGGCCCAAATATTCTTTGTGTTCTAACTGTACACACATTCAATTCGACTCAATCCAAAGGCATACACGCGGATGGCCGCTATTTTGTCGACATCTATATGAACTTGGCCACTAGCATCACAAGCTATCCTTATGACATATAGCTTGGTTAAATCGGGGTCCTTTCAACGCAAGTAGCTAGCTCCGTAGCAAGCCCCCGCTTTAACCCGTACTAAAACCTTATGCACGACTATACCCTGTTTCCTCCCAGGCCGAGTCGGTCCCATGGCCCAGGGTTGCCGCTCGAGAAAACTTCGCCCTTGTCGACAAGTTGTCCAATGACCATGCAAGACTCGACACAAACTGATGTCTCACACAGTTATCCTTCTTTCAGTGTTACCCTCTCTTTCAAAACCATGTTCAAGACTTCTATCCTTGAGATCCCTCGACGATCTACGGTCGCGAGCTTTCTCCTTGATGCCGTATCCTTTTTACTCAACTTAAGAATAACCAATTGATAGCCCTTAAACTCGACTTGGAACCCACCGTAGCTCGTGCCTTAAATACTAAGTTCGTGCATTGTGCCTTAAGCCAACCGTGGTCTACGCAACACTCCTGCCTAAGTCGACGGACCTTGAGATCGTAGGGTTACTTAACTTTGACAAACCGCAAAAGAGCAGAACGGTACTTGTAACGTCTTAGGTCGACCGGCATAACTTTGCCTAACTTAACTTCGCAACAACTTAACGAGCAAAGGCTGCATAAATCTTTGCCTTAATGGATCGTGTCGTGCACGCATTCGACTTGAACGACCAAGTCACTCGGGTGCCTAAACTTAGGTCACAAGCCGCTCAACGCAACTTAACTCATGGGCAAGCCAAGGCTATGCCAAGCCTTGGACGACGGGACCGTGCATGCTTTATGAAGCATTTATGCAGGCAACACCTATGACTTAGGCTACGTTCATAACTTTGCCTACTCAACCAACTCTCCTTCTCCCAAGCCATGGGACGAAGGACCGAGTGTCATTTTCAAAGCACGCAGTGCACCAACTCTAAGCCAACCGTTGGACCTTTCCATATTCTAACTCAATTTGACCCTTTGGGATTACTCCCTTTAGCTATGTGGATTCGTCTCTTTTATTATCAAGCCTACTTGTGCAAGTTGAAAACATACGATTTATTATGTGAAGGCAAGGATGAGGCAAGTTCACCGAAACTACCCCACCTGAGCTAGCGTCTCGACCGAGCGATGTCTTCGAGTCACCGTTGTAAGGCTAAGTCCGAATGCCGTTAGCGTTCCGATTCCTCTGATTGACTGAGCGGGACGGGGCGCTATACCCATCTCCAGTATACAGCTGAAGCCTCAGGGACCGAGGATGATTGGAACCTCGATCTCTGTGACTACTCCCAGATGATTGCTTATACCACCAACAGTGAAGCATGTGAGTCAGGGACAAAAAGCGAGCAATCAGCTCGCACTCGTGTCATGCCATCACACATGACGAATGACGAACAGAGATCCCAGGACACCTGACGCTTCTAAATGCTCGAAGAAATGATGCATCTATGAACGCAAGCCTGGCACTCTTAACGAAGATGGTGGCTGAGTTAAAAGCGGCCCAGACTTCGTCACAGCCGCATGTTCGAACTCCAAAGCTGGAGAATAACGGGAAATCTAATGTCCCTATCATCCGACTACAAGTCATCATGCAGCATTACCGCTCACAGCCAGTAACCATATGTTACCGTAAGCATCTATGCCAGCAACGTCGGAAGAAGTTCTCGAAGCCATTCGTGATCTCCAAGCCCGAGCTGATGCCAAAGATAAACAAGAATCTTGGCGGAAGTTAGGACTCAGTCAACCTTTTCTAATTGAATGGAATAAGGTTGTTTATCCTCGAAAATACAAGCCTTTGTCCATTATTCCCTTCAATGGGAGAGGATCTCCCTGTCAACATCTAAATCATTTCGGAACAATGACGGGGCATCTACCAAAAGATGACGCTCTCCTCATGAATCTCTTCGTTGGGGCCTTGAGGGGAGTCGCCTACGAATGGTTCTGCAGCTTGCCAGACAATTGCGTGTTGGCCTTCGACGATCTTCAGCATCTGTTCCCGTCCCAATTTTATGAATCAGAAATGGACATGACAATGTCCACTCTGTTGGACACCATTCAAAAAGACAAGGAGTCTGCTCGGGACTATATAGAATGGTTTCGACAAGCTGCACTGAGACTACTGCCAGGCATTCCCGAATCAGTCTTGATGGACACTTGTCGGAAAGGCTTGTTACCTATGATGAAACTTTGGACCGGTTCCTCCAGTCACGTAGACAAGCCTGTGTTCATCATTAATGCCAATGACACCGAAAGGAAAGGTAAGGAGGCTCATTTGTTAGATATTAGCTTCCTTAATGAGAAATGCAAGAGATCTGTCGGGACTTCCAACAACAATAATCGAGAGTCCAAAGCAAAGCAGGTTATGACCGCGAGCCTCAACCGGGGTGCAGCTCTTGCTTAGAAGCCCGAGGGACCCCCGATACAAAAGAGGAATTATTCTTTTAAAGACGAGGACGCGCTGCAGCTACTCAATGTACTCCTCAAGGGTAAAAAGCTTCAACTTCTCCCTCCCAAGCGTCCTGACGAGGTAGACAAGGTGGATGATCCTAAATATTATTATTATCATCGATACGTCCACCACGCGACTCGGGATTGCTACATCCTGAAGAACCACATACAGAGACTGGTCGATGCCAACGTTCTTTTATTGGACTTTGAAGAAAAGGTGGTCTCTGCCAACATGGTGACTCTCCAATTCGGCAATTTTCTGTCGACGGAGGCACAAGATGGGGTCGTCCCGATCCAAAAAACAACTATGGCGGTCGTTAACCTCCCAGCTGCTCAAACAGATGGGCTAGTACCCATAAAAACACCTCGAGGAGAGTTCATGTAGGTGCACCCCGACCTTACGGACGTCTTAACCCGACTTGTCAAGTGTTCTGCCGCTAAGGACAAAGGGGAAAAGGTCAAGTCATGCAATACAGTTTCCTCCGCGTCCGATAAAGAGAGGGTGGAGGCAACCATGAGTGGTCTAGATTACTCCCGTAATTACGACCAGACCCTCAAAAAGGAGGCGTTGCCGGCCTCAACATCTTCAAATCCCAGCTTGTCACTACCACATTCTAGAATGAGGATATTTTTGACTTTTGTGTGAATTTAAATAGTTATATTATTTTAATGTATTTATTTGTGTTAGTTATATTAATTGGTAAAACCTTAGAACCCTTTTAACTAGATGATTTGACATGACCATGGCAGACTAAAATTGTGAGTTTTAACAAACTTAAAATCCATTCTCATTTAGTTAGATAATCTCTATTCTAATTAGATAGTCAATTGAGCTTTTAGGCTAAAAACAATAAGTTAGAATGGACCTTTTCCTTAGAACTTGTCATGACAACTTAGGAAGGGCACCTTGGACATTGTCCCTAACCAAACCCTAGCCTAAACCTAGTGGCCGGCCACATGTGGCATTTCCCCTTGCTATTTATAGCAACCACTCCTTCTTCCCATTTCATTGAAACCCTAACCCTAATTTAGGAGTTCTTCCCCAAATTCCTAATACTCTCAAATTGTCTCCAAATTCTCTCAAACCAATTTTATTCTCTTTCCCTTGGAGAGGATAAGGCTCTATTGGCTAGCTTGGAAGCATTTAGAGCATTGGGACACTTGGAGCTTGAAGGGGATCTAATCTAGGAATTTTGCATTGGAAATCTATCTTCCAATTGGTATGAGCTCTCTAAACCTCTAATTATCATTCAATTAGTGTAACTACATTCATTTAGGACCCCCATTACATTAGGGTGCCATTAGAGAGGAGTTGAGGCTCTCCTCTTCCTATTTTGAGGGTTTTTCCTTTTTATTTTGATCCACATTAGGGAAAATTCGAGAATAGGAATTTAGGATTTGTGATATCAGTAGATTAGGTCATACTAGTGATTTAGAGCTTGTAGGTATGCTTTGGGTCAAGTTTGGATCTATTTGGAGTGCGTATCATTAGAGTATCGGATACGCATGCCAAGTGTTTGACAAAATAATTCTTAGAGCATTCAATGCTCAAATTTCAGTTTAAACTATGTTTTTATATTGGCAATATCTTGAGTTATCAATATTAGGTTTTATCATGTGATATTGGAATGGTTTGGATAGGTTAAATGGTTTTGGGGATGTGGTTGAGAGCCATGTTTGTGTATGAACCTGTTTTGGTATATTGTGTACTGTCATACATATTTGGTATTGCAGTCCATTCAATGTTCTGTCCACACTTTGAGTAGCAGTCCAACTGCTTACAACTTTAGCCAGCCTTCATTGTTGTTCAGTCATTTAACATTTTGTTCATTCCTGGGACAGTAGGGTTCAGCCCATGAATTGTCCTTTTGGTATGTCAGTCCAATTCATATCTTCTGACCAGTCATTTGTAATGCAGTTCCCTCCTTATATTGTTCACTCCACATACTTTCTGTCCACCCCAGTATTAGTATAAATATGTGCCCTGCTTATGAGATGTATATCAGTCTCCCCATATTGCCATTCACCGTCCCGACCTTGCCCAATTGATCTGCACTGCATACTTGATGTTCTGTTTGATGTTTTAGTTTGGTATACGTCCAGGAATTGCATTACATAAGCCTTGCTTTATACCAAATCGTTCAGTTCAGTATCTAATGTTCATGGTCTTGTGTTGACATGTAGCAGTCCCACTTCCTTAGTCATTCCTATTTGAATCATGTTCAGTCTTGATCCATTTGTTTCAGTCCAAATGTTTTACCTACTGCTCATTTACATATCAGTCCTATTGTCCATGTTTGTATATCAGTCACATACACTCAGTTCAGATGATGTCTTGCATCCCTTACCTATCCACATTATCTCTTAGTTCTTCCTTGGTATCAGTTGATGTCCCTTGCATTTTGTGTCAGTTATACAATGATGGCTCGAGTACACCTATTAGGCAAATGATCAATTTCTTCACTGATTCATTTCTTGGTTCATGTATCAGTGAGAAGGGGATCGAGTTTGGGATTACTTTAGTATATGGTCGTTCAGTCCATGCTTAACTTCGTGTTCAGCCCTTTGATTTTACAGTCATATTTTGTTCTAGTGTCCAGTCCCAATTTAGGATGGACATACATACATATTAGTCCCTTTTGTTTTAATGCTCTGTCCATTCATATGTTCAGACCCTGCATCATTTAGATATCACTCCAATAGTTAATGTAAACATATTACCTTAGCATCAACCCCAGTGTTCTTATGTAGCAGATTTCTTTTGCATTGTGTCTACATGTTTAACCTTCCATTCATGGTATCAGTTATGGATGTTTAGCCATCCCATTGGCTCAGTCCTAGAAGGATTAGAGTTCAATCCTCTTTGAGACTGTCCTGCATATGTTGCTTTGGATTAGTCCCTATATCACTATAAGGTACAGTATATGCTAACTGTTAATTCAGTCCATCTTTGGTTAGGATGAGGCATGCATGCTCAGTCCCTTTCACTCATTGTACACTCAAGTATACATTAGTCTTCGTAATACCTAGTTTAGTTGTTCATTTGACTGAACACTTAGATGGATCAGTCCATCAATATAACTGTCCACATGGCCTTTACTTTGAACAGTCCCCATGTTATTTTGGGTATCAGTCCATATCCTTGATTAGTTAGGCTAAGTAATGTTCAGTCCTATAGTAGCCCAAGCCTTGAACTTTAGGTATCAACCCTCATTGCAAAGCTCAGTCCACTTGAATAACCATATGAGTTAAGGTATCATGTCAATTCCTTTTAGATATGTGTGGGGGTAAGGTTGTAGGGTATAACCTGTAGTATCCTACAACTATAAATATTTACATGTATATATGTATATTATATATATGGGTTATCCTAATAGTTAGATTTGAGTGTGGGAATGTGGTTTTGATACCACATTAGCCTAGCACTATTGTAGCCTAATTTAGCAAAACCTAGATTAGGCTAAACAAACCAAGTTGACCAAAGATTGACCAAGTTTGACTTCTAACCTAGAAGTTGCCTAGCAGCATGTAAATATCACATTTAAATCAATTGTCTATTTTAGAACACTCTGTAACCTATAATTTTCATAATAGTACTCTGTGACTCCAGTTTGAATACCGATTCACATCCGTTGCTCAGGATATCAGGCGAGTATATTCTCTATTAGTTTTCATCATAATAGTATCTATATTGCCTGCTCTAGACTACTTTACTTGATGCTGACACATTGTTAACACGGATTGGTACTATATGGATCTTGTCGTGCGATGTTATCCCCTTACCGGGTACATCGGGTATTCCAAGTTTCATGACCCGCACCCTGTTCAGGAGCACGAGAACGTGGGTACGTCCAGCCTACGCTGTAGTATCGACGGTAGAACGCTGTATAGGTCATCTATAACATCTAACATCTAACAACAAGATACATAAACCTGTCATCTCCGCACGGAGGTATAATATAACATCTCAACTCTATATCTCAATCACAAGTCTAGGGAAGATAGAGCATGATATGAAATAAGATAAAAGGAAAGAAGAACTGAATATATAAGTAAAGTCATCACAACACACAATTAGATATCCAACACAAATAAATACAAGTCCTTAATATAACTAAGTCTCAACTAACAATCGGAACAATCCGATACAAACTGAAAGCTATAAGTACTAGACTAAACTAGACACCCTCTACTGAGCTAGATGCTCCTCAGGCTCCTGAATGTCACCCTCATATGCCCCATAGAAGGTAGGGCAGTCACCATCATCATCTGTAATATTTTCAACAGGTACAGTTAGGACAGGAGTGAGCATAATACATCTCACGCAGTTCATAACATGTTAAAAAATATAAAGTATGCAAAAGAGTAAGATACATGAACTGTAAGAAGATGTACATGAAAACGAGAGAGAATTTATAACTAAAAATATATACAGGATAAGTAAAACTGCAAGTACTAGTGATTTAGAGCACAATATGGTTATGTAAACAGGTTAGGTTATACAATAAAATGGTAACTCCATCATACGTGAGTGTACAATGGACATATACAATAGTTTATACAATATTTGTACAATGAGATTTGATTACATAACCATTTCCTACTCATCCTCCCCAATCAATACACAAAGATCCAATCCAGTTACGTTACCTTGTACAATAATTTTTTATTATATTTGTTCACGTGATCATGAGAGTACAAGATGCACAATGAGTATACATGAATAGGGTGTATAATAAATACAATATGTTCGTGAAACGCACATCACAATATGTATCTACTGAACACAATGGGGATAACATCGCAAGAGAAGATCCATATAGTACCAATCCGTGATAACAATCATGCCAGTATCAAGTAAAGTAATCTAGAGCAAGAATATAAGTCCTGACAAGTATGAAACGATCAGAGAATGTACTCGTCTGTCACCCTGAATGACTGATATGAATAGATGTCCGAACTGGTGTCACAGAGTCCTATTTAGAGTAAAACAGGTTATAAAGTACTCAAATTGTAATAATGGAAATCTGCAATGCAAACTACATGATTCTAAGTCAAACTAGGTCAAAGTTAACTCTTGGTCAACTGTCTAGGTCAAACTAGGTCAACTATAAGGTAACTTGGGCTACTGCTTAGGGTTTGGTCAAATTCTAGTCCAACTAGGTCAATATGTTATTTCAAGTCTATTTGAGTCAATTCTAGGTCAAACTAGGTCAATCCTAGTCCAATCAAGTCTCACTAAGCCTAAACAAGTCTAGCCTAGCATTCACACACAATCACAATGCTATACAAGCTATCAACATACAAATCTCATATATGCACACATATATACACACCATGTATATTTAAGGCACACTTTATCTATAGGCATATACCTACATTACAAGGCAATGCACACAACCATGTAGACGTAGTTAGAGGGTGTGTGTGTGTGTGTCCAAAAAAAAGTGTACATGGCATATCAACATTCACATTGTCATACTATTCACATTATATATATATATATATATATATATATATATATATATATATATATATATATATATATATATGAGTGTCAATAGGACAGTGTATAACATAGTGTTCAGGAAAAATGGGCAGTGTAGCAATATACAGGCAAGGGATTAACATGGGGGTTAACAAGTGTGTATGCAATGGTTAACAAGGTGTCAATGTATAGCAAGTCAAGTTTAGGTTAATATATTGCTCAGGTTTAATAACAAAGGGGGGTTTCAGTGTAATGGGTTCAGTCATGTGCAATACTGAAATGTGTCATGTATACATGCCATGTCCTTTAAGGGTTTAACAATGTATGAAGGTTTTCATCAATGTGTCAAAGTGTCCAGGTATAGCAGTTTAACAGTAGGTTAATAAAGTGTACGTGTATAATAGTGTTCAGGTTAAAGTATGAAATGTTTAGTTAATGAGTGTGGCATGGGGTTCATATGTTCAGGTTTATAATAAAATAGGCCAAGGTTGGCTATCAATGTATACATATATGTTCACTTGCTCGAAACCCATCTCATGTTATCAATGATTAATGTTAGACAATTATGAAACTCAAATTACATGTTAGATTAGGAAAACCAAATCTCAGTTTTCAAAATATCAAGTAAAATAGGAAAACAGGGAACAAGTATCAGTAAAATCATTTCGAACCCAAAATGAAATCAATTCTCATATAAAATCCAAAGACAGGTGTACAGAAGTGTCCCCTCCACCCACATGTGTACGTGTCAGGGGGTTGATTCATGTCCACACAAGTGGACACGAAGTGTCCAACTCCATGCGAACACACAGACACGCACACACAGTACAGTATCGTACGGGCATGCCAGTGACTCGTGGACACGACACAAGCCACAAGACACCAGTGTTCGTGTCCACACCTAGCCTAGGTATAGGCTAGCCATCCGACATGTTGCCACGCATCCACGACGTGTCTGGACGCTATACGACACGCGTATCAGTGGTCGAAAACCATTGTGTGTAGAACAGTGTAAACCCAGTACGGGTGTGTTTTCGTGTCCGACACGACACAAGGCGACTCGAGACTCGAGGGATGACATGTCAGTCATTGCCCCTCGGTGTCCACCAAGTGGCGCGTGTCCACTTGGCCTGTGTCAAGAGAAATAGCGGTGTGGTAGCAGGACGCGCGCGAGATCTCGTACAGCGCGTGCGTGTCCTATTTGGACACGAACACGACACAGAATCCAGCTCAGTGTTAGTGATTCGTGATCATCATGCTAAGGGCTACACAAACATGTAAATTATTTCAGAAAATAAGAACAAAAGTTCCACACAAGTATTTCATCAAACACATTGCTAAAGATGCTGATACGTGTCCGATATAGACACTAAATGGATACTGTTTCCTACCAAACTCACCCTACAGCTAGGGTATACCTATATGCATGCATCAATGAAGAAAAATCAGGAATTCATTAGGGTTTGATAGGTTTTATCTATCAAGGGTGAATCCTCAATGCAAAAGGGTTAAAATGAGAATCCTTCTTTGAACTCCTATTGCCCAAAGCTCTTCAAATCCTTGCTAGCAAGCCTCCACTAGTCTCTACTACTGTAGGGGATTCCAACGTAATTCTTTTGGTCCAATTTGGTGGAGAAATGAGAAATTGGTGAAGGTTTGGGGAAGAACTAATTAGGGTTTTCTTGTAGGTATTTAAAAAGAGGAAAGAACACTACATGATGATACTTATAGGGGATTTTCTAGGTTGTGGCTGGTCATCTCAATAGGAATTAGGGTTTTGGCAATGTCTAGATGTGTGGTTAAGGTTCTTCCATGCAATTAAAGTCTAAATTAAAGGCTTACATGTAAACTAGGTTTTCCTTACTAATATCTATACAAAATATCTTACCAATCACAATATCTAGATATTTGTAATCTTGGCATCTAGTAGGAAAGTTCTAATCATCATCTAATCCTCATGACTAATCTAGATTAGGCTAAACTTCTAGGTTAAGTCTCAAATAATTAACTAGCACATATTTAATTAGTACAATTTACAATTTCACAAAATTGTCAAAATGACCAAAATACCCCTAGGCTAAAAGTCACAATTAGTCATCCTAATTACATGGTTAGGTTCCCATGGTCATGGTTAGTCTCTAGTTCATGCAGTCTCTAGGGTTGCACTAGCAAAACATCAAAATCACAAGTCATGGTTTTAAATTGATTAAAAATCACCATAAATCATATCATGATTTAAATAACATTATTAAATAAATAAAAAATATAAAAGTTCAAAATTACCCTTATTTTAGAAACTGAGTGCTACACCAAGTTCATGTACTTTATCGTGTGCATCGTATACTCATTGTATTCATATCTTTCATGTGCTCTCATGTACTATTCATATGCTCTATGTGAAAATAATAATCGTGTACGTAACGTATCATGATCGGATTCTTGTGTATTGATTGGGACGGCAGAGTAGAAGTGGTTATGTGATTATATCCTCTAATTTACTCATGTATATGTCGATTATACCTTCACGTATAATCGAGTTACCGTAGATTACTTATGTGCAATCTAAACTAATCACATAACCGTCTTGTGCTCTGAAACACTTATATTTATTTACAGTTCATATATTCTTTATCTTATTCTTGTGCTCAGTTCCTTTGTCTATATTTTCTGTATTCCTATACTTTTATTACAGCATGTTACGTATCTTATTCTATTGGTAGTTTTATATTTCCTACCATGCAATGAAACTAGGGCTGGGCATACGGGTCCAGGACCCGCGGGTCCGATCCGGTCCGAACCGTAATTTGTTCAAACGGGGCGGTTCCTCAATTTTTACAAGTAAACGGGTCGGGGCGGGGCGGGGCGTGTTAAATTAACGGGGCGGGGCGGGTTGCATTTAAAAAATAAACGGGGCCCCGACCCGGCCCGTTTATTTTTAAAAAACTTAAAATTTTATAATATTTTCATTGTTACTGACTTACTGTTCAGTGATCAGTCAAAGGCTCAAAGCAAAGCAGTAGCAGTAAGGAGCCGGCCCTTCTGATGTTCTCCAACATTATACATTTTACTGTTAGAGTGTCTGTTGTAAAATTACAACAAAAGGAAATTCAAATTCAAATGTTAGCACAGGTTAGCACTTTGATGTTAGCACTCTGACATTCAAATTTAAACTATTCAAATGTTTGCACTCTGAAATTTTGCTCTCAAACAGTACTGTACAGTTCAAAATTCAAATAACATTTTGACATATGTAAACTGTTTATGAAATTTTTAATTGTTTTTCTGGACCCGTTTGGACCCGTGGGTCGTCACGGTTCGGACCCGTTTAGAACGGGTCGAGTCCGTTCCGGTTCCAATATTTTTTGGCCCCGTCCCGTCCCGCCCCGCCAATTGACGGGTCCGATTCGGATCCTTCAATTTTGGGCCCAGCCCGACCCGTGCCTACCCCTAAATAAAACTGCTTTCAAAGTTATGTATTTCGCTCCAATCCTGATTGGATATGTTGACAAATTTTATAGAGAACTTGAAGGATTTCTACACCACTTATTACTGTGCAGATTTAGATGACACTTGCGACCTGGATCATCAGGAGGATCCAGCTAGCCTAGAGGAGACACCAGTAGTTCCTAAATTAGACTCCTAGGATATTATTTAGATTTGTCTCCAATTGACTTCTGTTATGTTATTATTTTATACTCTGTGTGTGGTGTTGATAACGCTTAAACTTATTTCTATTCTGGATTGTATCGCACTTTGAGATCTTTCTATCTATTCCATATCGTGCTATTATTTATCTTTAGTTATTTTGTGATTGAGTTGTATCTTTCTGAGATTGTCTTCCGTATGGAGAGTATATACTAGACAGGTACATTATATTTTTTTGCTATTGTTGAGACTTAGGACAACGTTCTACCGCTGATACTACGGCGCAGGCTGGACGTACCCACGGTCTCGTACCCTTTCACTGGGTGCGGGTCGTGATACGTTTTTAGTGGTAGCCCATACAGGTCAGGTTCTGAGTTTGTCTCAGTTCTGTAGTAGTACTCGAACTAGAGTATTTCTATAACCTGCAGTAGGATGTAGGATATAGGTTATAAGGTACTCAATCACAGTTAGAAAAAACTCCGATCTAGTTTCTGCCATCTTTAATTCTTCTGATAACTGTCTACTTTGAGATAATACTGTCTTTCCTTGATAATATCGTTTTCTGCTCAGTATGATTTCCTTGTTTGATCTGTCTTCAAGATGGCAAAGACTAGGTCACATCGCTCCGGTCCAACGAATACCACCGAGAGGTCTGCCACCTCTCGTCCGATTCAGCAGGACGCTGGGACCGCAATACCTCTCACTTCTACTCACGTAGCATTATCTGCAACTTTTGGGGATGCTCCTCCACTTGTTCGGTGGACTGTCCCGGTTATCCCAGGCATTCTCCAGCCACAACCACCTCCAGCACCAGTAGATGCAACACAGTTGTTCACACTTTTTTGGAAGATGATAGATGCGTAGCACTGCCAATCAGCTGATATGAGACATAGTATTGAGAATGTCCACCAAGTGGCCTTGGCAACAGTTGAGAGAGTAGCTGCCCAGCCACATGGAGGACATGGAGGACCTTCTCAACACCAGAGGCCAGGGAACGTCATCCACTTCCAGAAGATGCGGTCGAAGGACTCCATGGCACAGAGGGTATTTTGTACGCAGATGATTGGATCGAGCACATTGAAGGAATTTTCCGTCTGCCACATATTTTGGCCAGCTTACAGATTGAGGCGGCAGGTAGTCAGATATTTAACCTTGCCTTGACTTGGTATCACACCAATCCCAGGGTTTGGGTCGAGGGACAGACTTGGGAGGCTTTTAAGAAGCTCTTCAAAAAGAAGTTCTTTCCTCATGTGGCTCTTAGTGCCTTAGAGACCCAGTTTGAGAGCCTGGTCCAGGGGAATTATACAGTTGAGGAGTATGCTGGGGAGTTTTGCCGTCTGGCAGATTTGTGGAAGGGATGAGCGATGTAGCGAAGGCTAGGAAATTCCGCAAGGGCTTGATCAAAGAGGTCAAGTCACTGACCAAGAGTGACCGCAATGCTACCTTTGAGTAGATACTGGCAGGCGCTATGGCGGCAGAGGATAACTTGGAACTGAAGACCAAGAGGAGTCAAAATACCTTTGGAGCTGGTAGCAGTGCAGGCCCGGCCAAGAGGCCCCATATCTAGCAGCAACAGCAGTAGAGGCCATTTCAGCACTAGCAACATTAGGGTCAGGGTCGTACACCTTTCCAGCAGGCACACCAGCAGCAGAGGCAGGGCCACCAGCAGGCACCGAGGCAGCAACATGCCATTCTTTGCCCCTTCTTTAAGAAGCTAGGGTACAGATGAAAGGACTACTGGAAGAGGTTGGGCAAGTACCTAGTGTGTGGATCAGCGAAGCATTAGCTGAGGGATTGTCCCTTAGCTGCAGTTCGTATGGCTCAAGGAGGCGGAGCTAGAGCACCAACGGGCTAGAAAAAAGGATCGCCCCTGCAGACTCAGCAGCAGAGATTTGCACAGCATCAGCAGCAGGCCAGAGGGGGTCAGCAGGGGCGAGCTTTCGCCATGGCAGCTGAGGAGTCCGAGCCAGTGGGTGATCTGATAGCAGGTTCCGTCCATCTCGATTCTATTCCCGCATTTGCTTTATTTGATTCTGGGGCTTCACATAGTTTTGTGTCTGTATCTTTTGCCATCAGACACCACCTTGTATCTGAATCTTTACCTAGGACTTGCAAGGTCATGACTGGGGGTGGTATCATCCTAGTCAGTGATGTTTACAAGGATCAGAGAGTTATTTTGGGAGGTCGAGAGCTGGATGTGTGTTTTCTTACAATGCTATTACCGAGTTACGATATTGTACTCGGGATGGATTGGTTAAGTAGATACCATGTCAGTATAGACTGTCATAGAGGCATAGTGCTTTTCAGTTCACCAGGAGAGCCAGTGTTTGAGTTCGCCAAAGGAGGGACGGAGCAGAGCAGTGAAGTATTCTGTGGAGCTTTAGTAGAGGAGCAGAGTTTGCCACATCCATTGATAGCTGAGTTCATGGATGTATTTCCAGAAGAGTTGCCAGGGTTGGCTCCAGACAGAGATGTAGAGTTCTCTATAGATTTGGTGCCCAACGTAGAGCCGATATCTCAGCACGTCTATAGAGTTAACAAAAATGAGATGGTGGAATTGAAGAAATAGATGGATGAGTTGCAGGATAAGGTCTTCATCAGATCGAGTTCTTTACCGTAGGGTGCACCGGTGCTTTTTGTGTCGAAGAAGGATGGGTCGGTACATATGTGTATCGACTACAAGGCTCTCAACAACCTCACCATCAAGAACAAATATCCGATGCCGAGGATTGATGATCTGTTCGATCAGTTGAGCGGAGCGAGGGTATTTTCCAACATTGATCTGAGGTTAGGCTATAATCAGGTGAAGGTGAAGAAGGAGGATATTCCGAAGACAACATTTCGGACTCGGTATGGCTAGTTTGAGTTTATGGTAATGCCATTTGGGTTGACCAACACCCCAGCGGTATTCATGAATCTGATGAACAAGATGTTTCACCAGTATCTGGACAAGTTCGTGGTGGTATTCATTGATAATATCTTGGTGTATTCGAAGAACTCAGAGGAGCATCCGAGAGTAGTTCTGGAGACTCTCAGGAAGGAGAAACTTTACGACAAGCTTTCGAAGTATGAGTTCTTTCTTGATCGGGTTGAGTTCCTGGGTTATGTTGTGACCAGAGAGGGAATCTCAGTCGACCCGAAGAAGATCACGGCAGTTGAGGCGTGGACCGTTCCGAGTTCAGTTGCAGAGATCAGAAGTTTTCTGGGATTAGCAGGCTACTACATGAGGTTTGTTCAAGATTTTTCTCGAATTGCAGAGCCATTGACTAGGTTGACCCGGAAGGACATAGAGTTTGTCTGGTCAGAGGAGTGTCAGGTCGCCTTTGATGAGTTAAAAAAAGGTTGATGACAGCTCCAATTTTGACATTGCCATCAGGGACATGTGGATTCACTATCTATAGTGATGCCTTAGGGAAACGTCTGGGTTGTGTCTTACAGCAGAATGGGAACATGATTGCCTATGCTTCCAGACAATTGCGTCTGTATGATAAGAACTACCCTACCTATGACTTGGAGTTGGCAGCGATTATCTTTGCTCTTAGGTTGTGGAAACATTATCTATACAGAGAGCGTGTGGAGATCTTCACAGACCATAAAAGCTTGAAGTATGTGTTTACCCAAAAAGAGTTGAACATGAGGTAGAGGAGATGGTTGGAGTTGATGAAGGATTTCGACATCTCGTTGCAGTACCATCCAGGAAAGGCCAACGTGGTTGCTGATGCCTTGAGCAGGCATCCGGTAGCTATGTGTTTGACGGAAGACCGTCATTTGTTAGCAGATATTGAGAGTTTGGGGATCAAGGTGATAGTACCTGGAGTAGAGATGCAGTTGTGGGGACTGTA
>JANAVB010008599.1:15160262-15354571 GCA_029216955.1 Iris pallida
CTATCTCTTTCTTAGAACTTTTATCTTTTCTCTACTTAGTGTGAACCTATCGATTCAGAGTTAACTTCCCTAGGTTGATATATTATCCCGAGCTCTTGATCTTAGTGGCAAGCATACATCCCGTTAGCATCATCGATTTGAACGTTAAAATTTAAGAATTTAGTTGGCGGGAAGGAGTAGAAAAGAAGGGGCCGAAGAACCACCCACCTAAGGAGATTGCGTCGAGAGTAGGAGAACGCTTCACGACGGTCAAGCGTCAATTACACGAACTCCTGCAATGGCACGAGCATCGAATTAGAACCCTTCCTTCAATCCTTCCTTCAAAATTCCCAAAGACGCATTCAGAAATCGACGCGAAAGCACACTATCAAATCCACGCAACAATTCGTTCAGAAAGCCAAGAAAACCAATAAAACCAGCGACAGACGGGTTGCGTCGCTCTCTTTAGAGTTCCTTCGCCAAGATGCCGCCTACCGCATCTAGGACTTATTCCAACAGTAGTCGATCCATTAGTTGGAACGGTACTCATATCACTCGTCCAAATCGATTTTATTGATGCCATGGTTTTTGTATACCAAACTCGTCGCCGAGTCAGACTAGCCATCTATGTTCCCGACCATGTCTAACTTGGCACGAGCCTATTACATAGTGCTTCACCCCAACGGGAGCGGGGCACTACATAATATACCACTAAAAAAAAGTTTTGTCCCGAAACTTAAGAACAAGGGTCTGACCTTCGTCGGCGAAAAGTGAAGGGTACTTCTCCTTCATCTCCGCCTCTAGTTCCCACGTCGACTCCTCGACGGAATGGTTGCGCCAGAGTACGCGAACCAAGGACATCGATCGGCTTCGCAGGATCTTTTTTTTACGGTCCAAAATTTACACGGGCTCCTCCGAGTATGATAGATCGACGCGTAGCTCCAACTGATCGAAACTAACCACATGACTTGGGTCATGCACGTACTTTCAAAGTTGGGAGACATGGAAGACGTCGTGCACTTCGGCCAGGGTAGGAGGTAGCACGATCCGGTAAGCAACGGTCGCCACTCTTTCGAGAATCTCGAAGGGCCCTACGAATCTCGGACTCAGCTTGCCTTTTACCCCGAATCGCATGACGCCCCGCATCGGCGTCACCTTCAGAAACACATGGTTCCCAACCAAGAACTCTAACGGTCGTCGACGAGTATCTGCATAACTCTTTCGTCGACTCTGAGCAATACGGAGCCTATCTCGAATCATACGGACCTTCTCGACGGCTTGTTTGACTAGTTCTGGCCTGAGCACCTGTCGCTCCCCGACTTCGTCCCAGCAAATCGGAGATCGGTACTTTCTCCCGTAAAGTGCCTCGTAGGGAGCCATTTGGATGCTCGATTGGTAACTGTTGTTGTATGCAAACTCCGCGAGCGGCAAGTGCGTGTCCCCACTAGTCTTCAAATCTATTGCGCACAGACGTAGAATATCCTCCAGGATCTGATTTACTCTTTCTGTCTGGCCATCAGTTTGCGGGTAGTACGCGGAGCTAAGGTTCAACTTAGTGCCCAGCGTCGCCTGTAGACTCGTCCAGAAACGTGATAAGAATCGCCCGTCTCTGTCTGAAATGATTATGGCAGGTACCCCGTACAGTCTGACGATCTCGTCGAGATAAATCTGGGCAAACCAATCGACGCTCCATGATGCTTTAATAGCGATAAAATGAGCGGATTTGGTCAAACGATCGACAATGACCCAAATCGCATCATTCCCCCGCGACGCCTTCGGAAGGCCCATGATAAAATCCATAGAGATGTCGTTCCACTTTCATACTGGAATGTCGAGGTTCTGTAGCTCCCCGCCTGGTCTTTGATGCTCGGCCTTCACCCGTTGACTGGCCATGCACTGTGAAACAAATGTTGCCATGTCTTTCTTCATTCCGTGCCACCAAAAGGTCATGCGCAGGTCCTTATACATTTTGGTACTCCCGGGGTGTAACGAGTACTTCGTATAATGGGCCTCCGTCAGAATCTCCTTTCTATGTTCAGCATGGTCCGGCACGCATATCCTCCCCTTCATCCGCGTCATTCCGCCCTCGTCCACCACAAAGTCGGTCGCCTTTTTCGTCGAAATCAGCTCGCGCATCTTCTTCAGGAATGGGTCGTCCTCCTGTGCGGTCTTTATTTTGTTGTGCAAGCTCGACTCAAGGTACAATTGGGCCAATCGTGCTCCACGGTAACGGATTCGGAGTTCGATACCCATCTCTGCCAAGTCTCGCTGTATGTTACGGCTGATAGACAAGCACCCTGCAAACATTCTATTCAAAGCGTCCGCTACGACGTTACCCTTACCCGGCATGTACTCGATAGTCAAATCATAGTCTTTAATGAGTTCGAGCCAACGCCGCTGCCGTAAGTTCAGGTCCCGTTGAGTGAAGATGTACTTGTGACTCTTATGGTCCGTATAGATTCTGCAAGCTACACCATAAAGATAGTGCCGCCATAGCTTCAACGCGAACACAATGGCCGCTAACTCCAGATCATGCGTAGGATAATTCTTCTCATGTTGCTTCAATTGTCTCGAAGCAAACGAAATCACCTTATCCCTTTGCATAAGCACGCATCCCAAACCCGTCCGCGATGCATCGCTAAATATTTGAAACCCTTCCGGCCCGTCTGGAAGTGCAAGGATCGGCACTGAGATGAGCCGTTTCTTCAACTCTTGGAAGCTCAATTTGCAGGCATCGTTCCACTCGAATGTGACTCCCTTCTGGGTGAGGCGAGTCAGAGGCGACGCAATTTTGGCAAAATCTTTCATGAATCTACGGTAGTAGCCCGCCAAGCCGAGGAAACTTCGGATGTCGCCTGCTGAGGTAGGCCGCTTCTATTCGACTATTGCTTCAATCTTCTTTGGGTCCACCGTGACGCCTTCAGCTGAGACAACGTGCCCAAGGAACGTCACGCTGTTCATCCAGAACTCGCACTTGCTTAGCTTGGCATAGAGTTGGTGTTCACGCAGAGTCTGTAGCACCGTCTTCAAGTGTTCCACGTGCTAGTCCTTGCTCTTCGAATATATAAGGATGTCATTGATGAATACGACGACAAATTTGCCTATGAATGGTCGGAACATCCGGTTCATTAGATCCATGAACGCGGCAAGAGCGTTGGTCAAGCCGAAGGGCATGACTAGAAATTCGTAGTGACCATATCGAGTTCGGAAGGCGGACTTCGGCACGTCCTCGGACTTGATCTTCAATTGATGGTAGCCTGAGCGAAGATCAATCTTGGAAAATACTGTCGCCCCTTGCAATTGGTCAAACAAATCGTCTATCCTCGGCAACGGGTACTTGTTCCGCACCGTGGCTTTGTTAAGTTTTCGATAGTCGATACACAGCCGCATCGACTCATCCATCTTTCTTACAAACAACACTAGAGCACCCCACGGGGAGATGCTAGGGCGAATATATCCACGATCTAGCAACTCTTGTAGTTGTGCTTTCAGTTCCTTCAGCTCTGCCGGTGCCATTCGATAAGGTGCTTTGGATATCGGTCGGGTGTCCGAGAAGGTGTCGATGCTGAATTTTATCTCTCGGTCCGGCGGCATCCCTGGCAACTCGTCTGGGAACACATCAGGAAATTCTGCCATGATTTCAGTCTGGGCCGTGCTTGCAATCTCCGTTCTCGTGTCTCGAACTGATGCTAGGTACCCGCTGCACCCAGAATGCAACATACGCCTTGCCGAAATTGCCGATATCATCATTGTTGTCTTTGATGCTGCTCCGTACGAATAGAAGAACTCGGTTTCGCCCGGAAGGCGGAACACAACTCTCTTTTTCGCGCACTCGATCGTTGCGTGGCATGCACCCAACCAATCCATGTCGAGGATTATATCGTACTCCTTGACGTCGAGGACGATAACTTCCAAGGATAGATTCCTCCCTCCGATGCAGATGTAACCAACCCTACAAATTTGAGTGGCAGGCATATCTACTCCCGATGGGGTGCTAACGCTAAGATTCATATCTAAAAGTTGCATAGGTAGTTCGTTCTCTTTTACAAAGTCGACAGATATGAAACTATGTGTAGCACCCGAATCGGACAATACTCTAGCAGGCATATTTTTATAGAGTAGTATACCTATCACGACAGTGTCGGACGCAAAAGCTTTATCCCGAGTCAGTGCGTAGACTCGGCTTTGCACCCCTTGGCAATTTTGTGGGTTCACTGGCACCGCGTTTGCGCCATGGACGGGAGACGCCTTGTTCTGGTTCTGGATGTCCCTTGGTGGATGTTGGTTCGCCCTCCCCATGCGACAATCTATTGCCTTGTGACCTAGCTGGCCATACTTGAAGCATCCCCCTCGGCAATCGACCGCCAGATGTCCCATCTTGCCACAGCGATGGCACCGTACGCCTGGGTGAGGCCCCCGATACTCGGACGTGTTCTGGCGCTTTGGCGCACTAGATCCTCCCGCGTCGTGAGGACGCTTGTTGAAGTTGTCGCGGACACTTGATCCTTCCTTCTGCGACGCTCGACCGAAGATTCGCTCACTATCAAGGGCGGCATTGTATGATTTCCTGTACGTCTGGCATCTCTGGTTCATGACGTCCTGACGCAAATCATCATTCAGGCCTTGCTAGAAGCGCTCGCACCACGCCTCCGTGTTCGGCAGAAAGGCCCCGGTAAACTTCGCAAGCTTCGCGAACTTCGTATCGTAGTCTTCAACGGACAAGTTTCCTTGCTTCAAGGACATGAATTCCTCTTCCTTCTGTCGACGAAGGGCACGAGGGATGTATTGCTCGAGGAAGGCCAGTTTGAACGTCTCCCATGAGATCTTGGCGTTGGGGTTGGTCTCTTGGAGTTCATGTTTCTTCGCCTCCCACCAGTCGTAGGCCCTCAAGTTGAGCTGCAACGCTGCGCACCCGACTCTCTTGGACCCCTTGATGCTGAGGAGATTGAACAGCCCCTCGATCTTCACTAGCCACCCCATGACTTCGTCAGGCTCTGCTCGACCGTTGAATTCAGGCGGGTTCATCTTTTTGAACTTGGTCATCTTGAGCAGGGAGGAGGAAGACACTTATTTTGTCTTTACGGGTTGTACTTCTTCCTCGGACATGACGGTCGTCGAGTTCTGTTGCGTCGCTATGGTGCTCACGATCCGGGTCAGGGCCTCCATTTGCTTTTGTTGGGCGCTGGCTTGGGCTTGGATCTGTTCTTGCAGCTATCGTTGCTGCATCTCTGACTGGCGCTGTTGGAGTTCCATGAGGCGTAGTAGTCGCTCCATGGCAGATTCGCTAGGCGTCGCGCCTTCGGTACTATCCGTGCTAATCAATGTGGCGTTGATAGCAGGGACATCCAGTCTTTCCGTCATTCCTATAAAATTGAGCAAACCCGTTAGTATTCTCAAAATATCTACAGGCTTATATGTATGGAACGATTATTTTAGGTCGTATATGTCGAAAAGCATAGTTTTTAAAAAATCGCAATGGCATCATCTAAAAGAAGTATTTTGAAAGGTCCGAGGTGTGAACCGTGCTCTGATACCAACTTGTCACGCCCCGACTCGCCGAATCGGTCGCCATCGCCTTGACTCGATATAAATCAATCCCACGGGTCGAAACGTGATGCCGTGCAATTCTTTAATGGACTTGCACAAGGCAAGGATGTGCAATTAGAAATTCCTTTTGTCTCGACGCATTGAAATTAAACAGTACAGAGAATTGAAGACATAGCATAGGAAGAAATTTAGCTTTTCATTCATAAGCTTGCAAAGTATGTGCAAGGTCATTTTTATATTATAAATGTCGTTGCGGCTACATCTTTGAAACACAAAAGAAAAACTCTCGACAAGCTTGCCCTGAAATAATCCTTGTCGTTCCATACATTCACGCCCCTTTATACATTTGAACAAAGCCTTCGATCTGAGTTGGGCTTCAAAATACTTCAAAATAGGAGAGCTTCATGCCGCCTTCCGTTCTTCAGCTTCAGGTCTAGTCTCGAGCTCCCGCAGCGCGCTCGTTACCTGGGGAGTTGGGGGTTAGCATACTTGCTAGTGGATGGGACGAACCCACTCGTCTAAACCGACACTGTTTATTAAGGATTCTAGCATACGAAGTGATCTTTCTATTTAGAACTATATGAATTGCAGTTCATATCGAAGGCACATTTTAAACGATAACGGTCACGCCCCGCTCCCGAATAATCGGATACGAGTCGGACACGCCCAGCCTTCGTCGTTGGACACGACGAAGTAAGCTGTACAATACTAAGGAAAACTCAAAGTCACAATATAATGTAAACCAAAACACAGCTTTTATAACGTTTCCAGAAAACACCAATATCCATCAAGTGTTTTAAATACAAAATTAGCCGGAGACAAATTCGGTCAAATGAAATAATATACAATAATGAATCTCTAAGATACAATCTCCAAAAAAATTAATAAAATAAAAAGCTGCAATATCCAAGCAATCACTAGCTCCATGTAATCTCCCACTCACCTACAATGATCCTATCAGGAAAAGAGCAAAGTACAACCCTGACCAGACAATATACAATATAATCTGTGATCCAGAGTACAAGGTGAAACTAGAATACCAGAATAATAGAACATAAAATGAAACTGAACTGTGGTACCAGAAATGAAATATAAAACTGCAGGCAATGGATGACAATCAATATGCTAGACAATGAACACGGCTATCAATGTACAAGGCAATGAATCACGACAATCAATATACAATTGTGACCATTTTAAAATATTAAAACTAATGTGTGACCGGCTTAGGAGCAATCAATCAATCAATGATGCAATGAGTCAATGAGTCAATTCTACAAGATCCGGCTTCATCGTACGTGAAGTGTACGATTAGGCTATCCACAATACCTATGTTGGGTGTGGTCACACAAAAGCTAATATTTCCCCCAATCCCGCAATAACAATGACGCACAAGCAATGAACAATTACACAAGACAATCGTGTATAATTCGTGCCCGATATAAGAACATGACACATAAAGGTAAGACAGAAAACAAGGTACAAGTCAAGTCAGTGTACTTGCCTCGGTTTGGTTGCACGAGAGTAGTACTGCATGGTTGTAATGAATCACCTGTTATATGTTGTACATTTATTAGGGTTTTAAACTATGACAATTATCACAATAAACTATTATCCGTATATTAGCTAATAGCTATCAACATATATTATAGCTCTATAACTTTTAGAAACATTTTTTTATTTACTAAAATTATTTATCAAGAAATTAGAAATATTTAAACTAGTTTTTGCAAGAAAACATTTATGTTTAGAAGGTACTTTTTATTAACCATAAACTAACTAATTATTATTAAAATAATTTGTAAACTTTATAAAAATAGCTTTGGCTTAGAGACATATTTACTAGTTAAATCATCAATTATATATAAACCAGCAGTAATTTGCTACTAAACATTTTAAATGACTATTAAGAAATAAAAATACTTTAAAGTATATCTAGTGAATTACTAGAAATTAACAATTATTTATCTACAATTTATATGAGGAAAAATAACTAATAACTACACTAATACTAGTTAACAGGAATTAAGCAATTAATAAAAATCAGCCTTTCCTGTTAAGCCCAGCCCAACTCTGTTACAGCCCACAAACCCAGCCTATTTACTAATAAATAAACTTAATATTATTTAAACAATCAGCCCAAAAGAGCAGACCAGCCCACTGTTAAATAACAATTTTTTTTAACTTAATTTATCTAAAAATATAACAGCCCAAAAACTCAGCCCGCTCACAGGCCCAGAGCCCAATTTATACTCTGTTAAACAAACAAATAAAACTTAACTCTTACAATTAAAATACTGCCCAGACCTCTCACCTGGCCCAGGGACACGGCCCAAAACCCGGCCAAATGACTCAAGATAATAATCCCATAACCTTTCTCTCTCCTCTTCAATCACTCAAAAAATCCAGAAACCACTGAACTTTCGGGAGAGCTCTCCAGAAAAATCAGAACTCTCGAGGGAGCTCTCTCGTCTTCTCCGGCGAGACCCTACTCCGTCTCTTCTTCCTCTGGTCTTCTTCCTCCAGTCTTCTAGCCCCATCCTGAAACCCTAGGTTCTAGGCTTCTGTAACACCCAGTTTTCCAGATGAGGGTATTTTTGAAATTTTATAATTATAATTATTATTTAAGGGTATTTATTTTATATTATAATTTTTAGTGATTTTTAGTAATTTTTAGTAGAATTGATTTGGGCCTATAGTTGACTTTGACTAGTGTTGACTAGAAGACTAACCTAGTGACTAACCTAGGTTAAGACCCCTTGGTTAGGTTAAGTAAACTTGGTTTGACCTAATTTAGTGAAGTTTAAGTCATTGGAACTTGTTTGGAGAGATTTGGAGTTGATTGACTAATATGGCTTATGACTTCATAAGTCATGATTAATGACTTGACTTATAGCCCATAGGCCCACACCATTAACCAAACCTAACCCTAATCATCCCATGGAAGCCACTATTGATCCTCTCCCCCTATTTAATCCCCTCCTAGAATTTAGGGCTAGCCTCCATTGGGATTTGTGCAAGTTTTGGAAGAGGTGAGTCTCCATCTTTCTAAAATCATAGAAAATCCATTTTAACTCCTTTTTTCCTTCAAATCAATTGCATTAGGACCTAATTCTTATGTTCTTTCTGTTTGTGTAAGAATATTTCAGAGTAGGATCAATTTGTGGGAGTTTTTGAGGCTTGGAGAACCATTCCATTTGAGGCTTTTGTGAGCTTTGCACATTAATAGGTATAATCTATTCTAACCCATGAAATTCTTGTTTAATTGCATTTCTAGGATGCCCTAGCCCTAACCTAACTCTAAGAATAGGAATCCCCAAAAGTTGTGTCCATTTCGTGTCCTAACAGGACACGTATCAGTGTCATGTTTGATGTGTTTGATGTAATGCCTCAACCAACATTTTGTTCAAATTTTTGAAATATATTTGAATAGAATCGTAGCTCTAGGGCTTGCTTAATTATTTTTGTTATTAATTCTTGATTTTGGTGTCGTGTCGTATCCACACGAGGACACAAACACGCTGTCTGTGTACTGTCCCTGTGTCCTGCATCACGGGGTCTGTTTCTTCCGACACAGGACACGAGGACACACGAAATTTTGGGTGGGTGTTGGGGCAGTGACTGCCACCATGCTCCCAAAATTTGGGAGCCTCTCGTTTTTTGTGCGAGGAGAAATCCTTCCCGCACTGGTCGCACGGGACACGCGCGAGCTGTCGAATACTCGTGCAAACGCGCGCTGATACGCGGTTCGACACGACACTACAAGTTTCGTGGACACGACTCAGGCAGTGGGACACGTTCCCCTATCCCTGGCGAGTATCTGGACACAAGCACGATGTGTCATGTGTCGTGTGTCATGCACACGACTCTGTGACACGCCTGCACGATACTGTGCGTGCTCGAGTGTGTCTGTGTGTGCTCGAGGCGTCTGGACACTTCGTGTCCAATTTTTTTGGACACGAACCACTTGATACAACACGTATGGATGTGTTAGATTAGTTACAACCTCTGTATTTGGGTTTTAAATTAATTTTCATTGTTAATTTTTTATTTCCCAAATTCTCTGATACCATGTATTTAAATTCGAATTCCTGAATTTGATTTCCTTTTAAACTGATTTTAAATGTTGTTTTAAATCCCTGAATGATTCCTACATGTGTATTAGACTTATCCAAGGATTGTTTACTGATTGGTGTGTGTCTTTGGAGTTCAAATCAGGTTTTGGGTTGTCATTTGAAACCTGGGAATGGATTCACATAGGGATTGGTTAGTTAACTGTAAATTGATTTTCTCTTTAACCCTATTGACTGAACCTGATGCTTAATTGCCATATATAATCCATATTGCATTGTTTAGCTCACTGATAAAGATTGGTAGTTGGCATGGGATGATAGGTGTTAGGTTTGAGATTTCAATTTAGTTTGGATTATGTGTTAACTGCTAAATGAAAACATCACTGATACTCCTGATTTTTTTATACATGAAACCATTCCTAAATTAGCTAACACTAAATCCTGAGTTTGCACACACATTGTCTGATAAATTAGTAAACTAAATCCTGAGAATTCACATATGCACTCACACACCCAGTCACCTTGACACCCATTACATTAACTGACATGTGGAGCTAATTCCTGAGATTTGTTCATATCCCTTATCTCATGTTCAGCCCAAACTGAACATATTCAGTCCACCATCCTTCCTGCTAAAGGATATTTCTGGTACCATATTGGTATAGGCCTTAGATGGTTGTGCATAGTTCCCCATCTCTGTGTACTAGTAGCAGTCCATTCCTTCCCTTCTAGTTAGCACCTTACCTTGCATTCCTCTGATACCAATCATGGTATCAGAACATGTTGATGCCCTTTCATCTACACCTTAGTAGCAGTCCATTAGGTTGAGTCCAGACATGTTCACTGTAATGTGTTTTTCAGTCCCTTGATAGTTGTATCAGCTAGATAGGAGTAGAGGATATTGGTTGGGTTATTGAATCCTTGTTCAGCTTCAATTGATTGTATGTTGTGAACTTAATTAATTTTCAGTCCACCTAATACCTATAGCAGTCTAGGTTGACCCCATTCCTTGTTTTCCCTAAACACCCCTCCACACATGTTATACACACACACACACTGAGAATAGGATTGATTCCCATTTTCCTGAGATTGTTACTGTCAACCTATTTCCAGATTTTGTAATGCTTAGTGGCTCACACTGATTTCTTTTATTTGATTTTGTGTTCCTAAAACTGAGGACAGCCCACACACTCATGTATACACTCCTCACTGTTTTCCTGCACACCCACACACTCATGTATCCTATCATTTCACCCTACACTCACACACCCATGTGTACACACATGTCCCCTCTAGCCATTGACACACACTTGAACACTCTATGACACACACACCCTCTATCTAGTACACACACACACATACACTTGTATATTCATGTGTCCCCTCACTCCCTTCCTATGTATACATAGAGATATGCTTGTGTTATATATATATAAGTTTCCTATATAATATATCATAGTGTTGTACTATACATATTAGTTATATATAGGAATGTGTGAAATATATATATATATATATATATATATATATATATATATATATATATATATATATATATATATATATATATATATATATGTAGGCCTTAAAAATGAAAGTTACGCTGAGTTGTTCAGAACAAAGTCTCAAAGTCACGCAGAGTTGATCAGAACAAAGTCTCAAAGTCATGCTGAGTTGATCAAGACAAATGTTTAAAAATCATGCTAGAGACAGCTCATCATTTGTCAGAAATGTCATTATGACTGATAGCACGACAGTCGAAGAATGTCTCCTCGTATGCCACGTATGCACGGAACTCGAGAGATCACAGCCGACTTTGGCGTGACTTTTGAAATCTTTTTCAACAAGACTCAGCCTTCATCAAGTTGGCGTAGCAAAAGAGTTTCTTGTCATTTAATGCGACTGACAAAGTAATCACTGTCAGAGATTTTTTGTCAGTCGAGGCACATCGAATCAAGACAGCTGGCGGTCCTGCCTCAAGCTTGCGTATATTTTGAGCCTTCTGGCTCAAGTCTGCGTGTATTTTGAACTTCTATGTTCCTTCATCAAGTTTGCGTGGATTTTGAAGCTTTTTGCCCCAAGTCTGCGTGGATTCTGAAGCTTCCTGCCCCAAGTCTGCGTGGATTATGAAGCTTTCTGACCCAAGTCTGCGTGGATTTCGTCCTCAACGAGCCTGCGTGGATTTCATCAAATTGGAGTACGTGGTAGCCATGCCACTGATCTCTCGCTTGCGTGTCCTGTAACTTGCACACGACTCATGCATGATTGCCATGTGTCCAACAGTTACAGGCAACGTCCAGTAACTGCTCACAACCTTGCGTATGTTAGATCCTGCGTGATTTTCAACTATGCACAGGCTGTGAAGAAAGTTATCCTTTCAGTTATTTTTTAACTCTATAAATAGAGTTCTTTTCTCATTCATTGTACAGATACATAGTGATCTAAATTACTGTCAAAATTTTGAGAGCTTTTCTTCTTCGCATCGTCCAAGGGATAAAGCGATCGTCTTCTAGATCAGATTCCTACAGTTGTAATTTTCCCAGATACACAATAAATAAAGTGAATTTATTTATAGAAAACAAATTGGCGACTCTGCTGGGGAAAACCATCTCCTCTTCTGAGATGGCAATAACTCAATGCGACACTTCGTCAGTCGGCTCGACGAAGAAGGTGATATCGATCCAATTCGATCAACTCGCCTACGAAGAAATACAGCGGGCTAAGGGTGGCAAGCCCACTTCAGCCTCCATCACTACTGCCAAGTCGAAGGGACGATCTGTTTACGTCCCTAAGAATCAGTTGGCAACCAATGGTGACTTTTCTGCCACAGTGTCTACTCCTAACACTGGCAAGGAGTCTACCGCAAGCACGCTCACTCTTGTGTGTTCGAAGACAACAGCAGCCAAAAGTCACGCTGGCAGCACTGGCTCCTTAGCCAAGCCTGTTCCAGCGTGCAATCTTAATTTCAAAAGTCACGCTGGCAGTACTGGCTCCTTAGCCAAGCCTGTTCCGGCGTGTATTTCTAAATTCAAAAGTCACGCTGACAGCACTGGCTCCTTAGCCAAATCTGTTCCAGCGTGTATTTCTAAATTCAAAAGTTACGCTAACAACACTGGCTCCTTAGCCAAATTTGTTCCAGCGTGTATTTCACCAAAATCTGGCTCTTTAGCCAAAACTTTATACACAGACAATACTGGCTCCTTAGCCAAATTGTCACCAGCATACTCTAAGAAGAATAGCTCTTTAGCTATCTCTTCGTCTTTTCCAAGTTCTACTAGAACTGGGGGTGGTCTTGCTCCTTCACACAAAGTCCCTTCAAAAAGAAACAATTCTTTAGTTGTTTCTTCTGCTCCCGTAGTTTTTACTTCAGGAACAGCTTTGACTGACAATTTTGTTAGTCAAAGAAAATGAGATGGTCTTTTGACTACTCTTCCTTCTGGACATTCTATGTCTCAAAACTTGAATAAGTCTAAGAAGAAACATTTCTTAATGTCTTCTTCTACGACTTCTTCGAATTGGGCACAAAATTTGTCTATAAAAGAGGGTCTGTTACCAACTCCTAATCAAGGGGATGGTTCAACTCTTCCTTCTCTGCAAATATCCAGATCAATGGAAGGAAAACTCCAAGTTTCAAAAACCAATGTGTTACCTTCAACTGATCTAAGAACAAAACTTGATCAAATCCGTTTAGGAAGCACTTCTGGTGTCAAAAAACCATACCAATCGGAAATAAAAGCAAGAGATCCAGATGCAGAGTATGCTAGAAATTATGTGGCTCATATTAATCACTCTCTATATAACCAAGAGCCATCAAGACCCAAGAACCGGAAATATATTCCTAAATATGCATAAAGAATGCTCTCTGATGTACCTCAATCTTCACAGACAGATCTACGAGAACATCTTCAACAGAAGAGAAGGAATAATTTTGTGTCAATGGACCATGCTGAATGTGACTTCCAGCCAAGAGTCATAATTCAATGCAGATGTCAATCAATGGATCAGGACCATGTTGATCATAAATGTGACTTCCAGCCGAGAGTCACAATGCAATGCAGATGTCAAACTAAACGATAATCTATTTTCAATTGGATTCAGTGTGAACCTATGCCTGATGAAGATGAACCTCTGTATGCTTCTGTCAACATGACCTCTCGGGATACTGGGGGTAGAAATGATAGTCCAGATGGAGTATATAGAGGCACCAGATCAAGAGTCCTGGCTTCTACTCAAAGGACTTTGATTTCTGAAGATGATTCTGAATTTCTTGGGGAATCTAACTTCCCACCTCTTCCTACTGGGGGTAGTTCTCCTACGACTGACTTTGATACACGAAGCAGTGATTCAGAACAAACAACATCCACCAGTTCATCAATAATCCCTCGCACAGTCACAACATATATGGTCGATGGAAATACTGATGAACCTTCTTCTTCCATGACTCCTCAAGAACAAAGAATTGCTTCTCTGGAACAGCAAATGAAGTCTATGGCTGATAATATGAAGTCGATGTATGAACTCATGGCAACCCAACTGCAAAATCGACAGACTGTACCAGAGGCCATACCAATTGACACTGGTGTCAGTCCAGTACATGTTCCTCCAGCAGTCCAGTCTAATACTCCTGGGCAAGCTCAACCAGTTCCTAGTCACTCTGGAGCTGGGGGTAGTACTTATAATGCTGTTCCTCCTCCCAACTATTCTCTACAAGCTACAACTCCACAATCCTCCGGAGTGGTTACTGAAGAATTGAGGAATCTCCGAACTCAATTTGAGGCATTCAAACAAAAAGATGGTTTACAAAGGTTAGGCATCAAGCAACCTTATCCGATAGAATGGAAGCAAGTATCGTATCCTCCTAAATACAAACCTCCTACTATCTCATTCTATGATGGAACCACTTCTCCAAGTCAATTTATTAATCACTTTGAAGTGATGACTGACCAGCTGCAACCAAGTGACGCCCTCCTTACTCGGGTGTTTGTCGGATGTCTTAAAGGAACGGCTTATGAATGGTATAGAAGTCTCCCGGATGGATGTATTACCTTATTTGCCGGTTTCAAACAAATATTTCTTGAACGGTTCTATGAAGGGTTCAATGACATGACTATGTCTGCTCTTATAAGAATCAAGCAGAAAAATAATGAAACTACAGAGGAATTCATTGAACAGTTTCGAAGAGAAGCTCTGAAGATGCCTCTTGGAACTCCTGATGCTGTCACCATCGACACATGCAAATCAAATTTGTTACCAATCATCAGCATGTGGACAGGATCTACCCAATTTCAAGATTGGCCTTCCTTCATAGTCAGTACCAAAACTGCAGAGATCAGTGCTGAAACTTTCAAAGGTTTAGGAGTGCAGATGAATCCTAAAGAAACAGGTCAAAGCAATAATAATAATGCTAAATTCAATAAAAGCAAGGGAAAAGAAACCCTTGAAGTTAATCTTCAGAGTAAAGATGCATCGACTGTTCAAACTCCCCCTGCCTCTATGACTCAACAACCAAGAGCACCTCGCACCAAAGAAGAATATTCTTTTGATGACGATGATGTCCTTGGTATCTTTGAATGTCTGCTGAAAGGTAATAAAATACAATTACCTGAAATCAAGAAACCTGATGAAGCTGGTAAGACAGATCATCCTAAATACTGTCCGTACCACAGAATACTGGGTCACACAATTCGTACATGTTATGTACTGAAAGGAAAGATCCAGGAAATGATTAAATCTGGAGCTATCTCTCTTACTCCGAAAGAGAAGACCGTCACATCCAATGTCGTCTCTATGCAATTCAAAGATTTCCCCCCTCAACTCCTTGAAAGCGGGATTGTTCCTATCCCAAGGCAACTCTTGAAATAGTGAATATTCCTCCTCCACAGTCTGAAGGGTTAGTACCAATCACTATGGAAACAAGAGAAATCATGTGGATTCATCCTGATCTAGTGGCAGACTTTGAATCTCCTCCTCTTCAAAAGACTACATCTAGAAAGTCCAAGAAGGCTGAAAAGATTAAGTTATGTCATATGACTTCTCTCGGATCTACTTCTGACACAGAGCCAAAAGATAAAGAAGAAGCACTTGCTGGTGCTACTCGAACAGGGAAACCTTATCTGAAGGATTATTCCAAAAGTCCGAAAGATGCTCCTGATATCCCTCCTGCTGACAAAGATGTTCCTAATGTTCCTCTTGAAGAAGAACCATCCATTGCACCTATTCCTTCCACTGCACCGGTTGAACCTGCTCCTTCCAAGCCCACAGCTCTTGAGAAAGGCAAACAACAGGCTCGATTTGATAAGCCAATCAAGAAGTCCCCTCTTCTTGGGCTTCAGAAACCTTATAACTTTGACATTCTAGCTCAATTTGCTAATACTCCAGCTAGAATGTTCCTATTTGAACTTCTACGTCTTTCCAAAAAGACTCGGGAGACGTTAAGTGAAGCACTTCTTCAGACAGACTCTTGTCTTGCACAATTAAAGAAGCCAAGTGAAGAACCTGTCACTTGCTTACATTGCAATAGTGTATTGGAGATTATCCCAAATATCACCTTTACACAAGACGACATGCTACTGGAGGATAATCGACATGATCGGCCTCTCTACTACACCGGTTATATCGATACAATGAAGATAGATCGTATCCTCATTGATCCAGGGTCTGCTATAAGTATAATGCCAAAGAGTCTGTTGGATGAATTGAAAATCCCTCTTCACAAGCTTTCCAAGACGGTTACTACTATCCTGGGATTCAATCAGAGCCGAAGCGAGCCTCTGGGAAAGATTCATCTAAAACTTCAGATTGGCGATTTCAGATCTAAAGTCACTTTCTATGTGATTGAGATCGTGGGATCTTACAATCTTCTTCTGGGGAGGCCCTTTCTTCATGAAAATAATGTAGTGCCTTCTACTCTTCATCAGTGTTCTAAATACATTGACAGCAATGGAAGAGTACAAAAAGAAGTGGCTGATATAAATCCTTTCCATGGGGTTGAAGCTTATTTCAATGATTCTCGAATGTATAAAGAAGAGTATACAAGGGTGATACAAGCTATGGAGAAAGATGATTCACAAAGTGAGACTTTAATAATCCCTGTTAAAGGTCAAACTACTCAGCAACAATCTCCTAAACCCTCTGGAGAAGGTTCTTTCATCATTCCAGTGAGCGGACGGATCTCTCCATTACCTCAGTCGTCTACTCAAGATACACTGATCATTCCTGTTAGTGGACGTACTACAGTTCCTGTATCTTTACATATGAAATAGGATACTCTGGTAATCCCAGTTGGAGGGCGGACTACTCTTCCATCTCAAGCTTCAAGGGAGCTCACCTCTTCTGAGCCGTTTGTTATCGATCTTAATCGAAACAAAACTTCTTCTCGTTCTTCTTCTCCCCCTTTAGTCATTGATTTGGCTAAGATCTCTAAGGCTCAGCCTTCTTCCAATGTAAATACTGCTGCTTTTAAATTTAATGAAAAGTTTCCATCTTTGCAGTATGTTGATGTGTGTAATCATGTTCATAGTTATTTGCATTTGTTAGATGACTTGAGAACAATAATCATAGGAGTTATACAGACTTTTCATACAGATGTATTCCTAGAATCAGCACAAACTTCATACTTTCTGGTTCCCAGCAGAAAACCAGGAGACATTCCAATAGTCTTTTACAAAGGACCCCAAAATCCTTCTAACCCTGAAGATGATGACAAAAACAATGATACTGGAAGATTACAACTACGTCGTTATAGTCAGCAATCTAAAGACATCATTAAAAATATGGGTTATGACTTCAGAACTGGCCTCAGTAATGGGAGAGGAAGAAAAATGCATGTTCAAATTCCTCCTCTGAAATATGGAAGGACGAAATGCGGATTAGGTTATATTGCTCCTATTCCTTTTATTAATATTATCCATAAAGATTCTGAATCTGACGAAGATAAGAGATCTGATTCTTCTAGTACTACCTCTTGGGATTCTGATACAAGTATCGGTGAATTCCACTGCAACATTCTGTCTTCCAACATGGTCTCCATTGACCGTTCTGAAGAAAGTGATGAAGACGAAGATGGGTTTGAAATCTCACCTGAATTAGAACAATGGGCCCAAAGGTTAGATAATCAATGGGAGTTCCGATTCGAACAAAAAGAACCTCCGACTGAAGACAAACTTGTTCAAATAGATGTTGGTGAAGAGGGATCCTCCAAACCAATATTTATCAGTGAAAGTCTTTCAGAGACTGATAAGCAAGACATGATCAAACTTATTCGTGAATACATCGATATCTTTGCTTGGAGTTATGAAGATATGCCAGGACTTGATCCACAAATAGCAACTCATAAACTCAATATCATGCCGAATGCTAAACCGGTCAAGCAACAACAGCGACGATTTCGTCCAGACATTATGGATGCAATTGAAGCTGAAGTCAATAAACTCATGGCCTCTGGGTTTATTAGAGAGGAACAACATCCTGATTGGGTGGCTAATATAGTTCCTGTCCTTAAAAAGACTGGCAAGATCAGAGTATGCATAGACTTCCGCGATCTCAATACGGCATGTCCTAAAGACGAATTCCCTCTACCAATCACTGATGTTATGATCGATAATACATGTGGGTTTGAACGGATGTCATTCATGGACGGGTATTCTGGGTATAATCAGATCAAAATGTTTCCAGATGACGAGAAGCACACTTCATTCAGAACGCCGATTGGTACATACTGTTATACAGTGATGCCATTCGGTCTCAAGAATGCAGGAGCAACTTATCAACGAGCTATGAGCACTATATTCCGTGAACATTTGCGAAAAACAGTCGAATGCTACATTGATGATATTGCAGTCAAAAGTCGACAAAAAGAGGATCACATCCAAGATTTAAAGACTATTTTTGATCTAATGCATAAGCATCAATTAAAGATGAACCCTACTAAGTCCTTCTTCGGCGTCTCTAGTGGCAAATTTCTCGGCTTCGTCATTACCGCTAAAGGTATACACGTGGATCCCGAGAAGATCAAAGCCATCCAAGAGATGCGTCCTCCACGCACCTTAAAAGAGCTACAAGGATTTCAAGGAAGGATCGCTTATATCAGGAGATTCATCTCTAATCTTTCAGGACGCTGCAGACCATTCAATAAACTTATGAAGAAAGGTGTTTCTTTTGTCTGGAATGATGAATGTCAGAAGGCATTCGATGATATAAAACAATATCTGATGAGCCCTCCAGTATTGGTACCTCCTGTCTCAGGAATACCGTTCCTCCTATATACCCGAGCAATGAGTCATTCACTGGGTGTATTGCTCGCTCAAAAGAATAACAATGGTCATGAACAAGCTATTTACTATCTCAGTCGTACTATGACCGGAGCTGAACCTCGATATTCACCGGTCGAAAAAGAATGTCTAGCCTTGATGTTCGCTGTCCAAAAGACACGACATTATATCATTGGTCAGACTATTCATGTCATTTCTCGGATCAATCCTATACGGGTCATGATGAAGAAACCCAGTGTTTTGAATTCTCGATTGGCTAACTGGGGAATCTTACTTGCTCAGTATGATATGCACTACATCCCTCAGAAATCAGTCAAAGGACAAGCTTTAGCTGATTTTTTGGCTGCTCATTCAATTCCAGAAAATTCAAAACTCTATGATGAAAACCCAGATGAAGTCCTAGATTCAAACCAAATTGCTGAAGAAGATCCTACTTGGCGTTTATTCTTTGATGGAGCTTCAAGAATAGGTCCTAATGGTGACATTGTCGCTGGAGTTGGAATCGTTCTTGTGTCGCCAGAAGGTCTTGCTATCCAAAGAGCTTATTCTCTCGATCAACCATGTTCAAATAACGTAGCTGAGTACAATGCACTGCTTATTGGTCTTCAACTCGCTAAACATCTGAATATTCAACATTTGGAAGCGTATGGAGATTCTAAACTCATTGTCAATCAGATAAGGGGTACTTATGAAGTTCGCCATCAAGATCTGGTTCCTTATCATAGATCGGCTATATCTATGGCTTCTTCATTTGAAGGGTTCTTTATTGAGCATGTTAGGCGAGCATGTAACACAGAAGCTGATGCTCTTGCCAATCTTGCGGCGGTGTTGGCTATTCCAATTAGACGTCAACAAATGATTGTTGTTTGCAATCGAGAATTATTTCATCTCGAAAACAATCTAACTCTAGGACTTCCAGTTGACATTGAAGAATCGACATCTCATGATGTCAACACAACAAGAGGATTTGGATTTAGTCGTAAATTATTATCATCTTCATCTGATTCTAGCATGGAATTCATCTTCAGTAATTCAGCTGAGACTCAGAATACGGATAAAGATTGGAGACTTCCTTTCTTAGATTTTGTATTGTATGATATTCTTCCAGATAATCCGAGTGAAGCGACATCTATCAGACGACGATCACTCAGATTCTATTACAATCATACTACAAAAACCTTATATTGTCGAGCTTATGATGGTTTACTTCTTCGATGTGTTGTCGGTGATGAGGTTCAACAAATCATTCGTGAAGCACATGATGGAATTTGTGGAGCACATCAGCCTGGACCAAAACTTCAAGACCGTATTCGACGTATGGGTTATTACTGGCCCACTATGGTATCAGATGCCATCGAATATGCAAGGAAGTGTAAAGCTTGTCAAATCCATGCGGATTTTATTTAGCAACCCTCGGAATTTCTACATCCAACGGCAACATCATGGCCCTTCGAAGCTTGGGGCATGGACATTATTGGTCCGATCAATCCGCCGTCATCAAAAGGTTATCGGTTTATTCTCGCAATAACCGATTATTTCTCCAAATGGGCTGAAGCTATTTCGTTATCTGAAGTCAAGACGTCCAATGTCATCAACTTTATCAAACATCATGTCATCTACAGATTTGGTGTTCCCCGACGCATTATTCATGATAATGGTCTACAGTTCGTCAGTCAGAAATTTACTCGATTCTGTGACGATCATCGGATCAACAATGTGGCTTCTACCGCATATAATCCAGCAGCTAACGGATTAGCAGAAGCTTTCAACAAGACCATCATCAAACTCTTAAAGAAGTTTGTCTCTACTAACAAACGTAATTGGAGTGAGAAACTTGGTAAATATTTGTGGGCTTACCGTACTACAGTTCATAATGCTACTAAATGTACACCTTTCTCTCTGGTGTACGGATGCGAAGCTGTTCTTCCATTAGAGATTCAAATTCCTTCTTTAAGGATAGCAATCGCTAATGAACTTACTGTCGAGAATAATGATCGTCTTCGACTTCAGGAGTTGGAAGCTCTGGATGAAAAGCGATTATCTGCTCAACAGAATATCGAATTCTATCAAGCTAGAATTTCAAGAGCTTTTAACAAGAAAGTCAGAGTTCGAGCATATCAAAAAGGAGAACTTGTTCTAACAGTCAGACGTCCTATGACTATGACTCATATGAGCAAAGGCAAATTCGACGCAAAGTGGGAAGGTCCCTATATTGTGAGCAGAGTATTCTCAAATGGAGCTTACCAACTCTCAGAACTTGATGGTCGAAAAGTTATGATGCCTATTAATGGCAAATTCCTTAAAAAGTATTATGTATAAATATAAATACTTGTAAATCATCAGACAAGTTCATGCATATAAATAAAATTTTATTTTATTTTAATCATGAATGATAGTACATGATATTAAGGAAGATCACTATCATCCTTCTCTACATTTGGACGCGGACCGCTGCTGTCACCCCCATTTCCTGTATTTCGTATTTATGCTCGTATTTGATTTTGGCACGTATTTTAATTTTCTCGACTTGCGGATTTTGGTTTCTCGTAAATGGGTATTGGACCATGGCTTGGTTTTATTTTGTGGAAGTTGGTTTGGTTTGGTTCATCACGAGTGGAACACTTTAACCTACACTCTACCCTCAACACAACACAACCACCCTCATTATATCTCCACCAAACTTTCTCTCTCCTCTTTACTCTCCATTAATTTTCTTCTTCTTCCTTCTTCCACACAACTCCCCAACCCATTAGGCAAGTGCACCTTGCCATCAAATAAACACCACTTTTTATTTGTCCATTAGCTAGATTAGGCCATGGAGAACAACTTTAGAACTTGACATTTTACGATTTGGAGTTTTCTTTGTTCTAGATCTAGGTTTTTACTATTTTCGGATTTACATGGTTTTGATCTATTTAACTTTGATTTTTGTATGTTTTGATGCTTCCATGTAGAAGAGAATTCGATTTTACTCAAGTTAGAACTTTAAAAATCTAGATTTGGTTTTAATTCGGCTAAGTTATGAAGAATTGAAGTTTTGAAGTTCTTGGAGTTCTTCTCGGGTTGGAGAAGCAGCCCTCTCGGCCTGCGCTCTTTAGCGCAAGGCCGATTGTGCAGCTCACCCTTTGGTGAACTGCGCACCTTCCTTCTCGGCTAGCGCCTTCATTGCGCATAGCCGATTGCGCCCGGCCTCTTGGGCTGGACCGTGCATCTCCCTAGGCGCACTAACCCCTGCGCAGTTAGCTCCTGCGCAATCCACCCTCGCGTAATCTATCCTCGCGCAATCCACCCTCGCGCAATCCACCCTGCGCAATCCAACCCCCTGACCCCTTGCGCAAACCATTAGCTCTTGGAGATTTGGTTTTATTTTCTTTAAGCCTGGCTCTTCTATAGTCCTATATATATTGATATTGTATTAGATATTTTACGCCCATTTTATATCCTTATGCCTTTTGTCATGAACTTGATTTTACTTAATATGTTTGGAATGTCTATTGTACATGGCATGGTATGACAAGGACCTAGCATAACACGACAGTGACCCGTAGTGGTGCACTCCTGACATGACCAACCTGACATGACAGTGACCCGTAGTGGTGCACTCCTAACAAGCACCCTGACATGATTTATCTTGATAACTTGATAGTGGCCCGTGGCGGCGCACTCCTGACTTGACTTGACTTGTAACTTGTAATTAACTCGTATAATCAACTTGACACCGTGGGTGTTCCTGCTTGCTTGTTTGTACAATCCACTTGTCTTGTCTTGCTAGGACGCGACTTCCTGGGTACCACGCCCAGGGACTCGCGCTAAATTGGATTAGGCTAATTATTAGATCAAACTAGAACATGGAGAATTCCCAGTCACAGGCAATCTCGTTATCTGGGCACTTTAATGGACTTGTAGCTTGCCGACGAATAGAGCACATTTCCAGCACACTGTCATGTGTTGCACCCTCTAAGTCACCTAAGGGTATATCGTTTCCTGGGCGATGTACCCAACCATACTCTCAACCCGCGGAAGGATAACTGGATGGTCTGCAGGGCTTGGGACTGGGAGTTTCTCACTTGCATCTTGTTAGTAATTAGGCTTGCGATAACCCTAGTTAGTTAAAGTAGTAAGCCGTAGTACTTGCTTGGCCGATTGTGAATGGATGGTGTCCAGCCTTGTCTAAGTCTTGTCTAGCTCCAGTACCTGCTATCTCCTGAGCATGTTTGTTTTACTTATCTTAACGATAAATGAGTAGAGACAGTGAGCTATTCAGGCGAAGGGTTACAACCCCGGTCCTTGTCTGGTTTAAGGATTGTAACCTGGCTCCCGGAATGGTTCCACGTCCCTAGTCGTTTACCGCCCTGTGTACCTTCCTACTTGTACTTTTTTTATTCTTTATGTTCTGATATGCTGGCTTTTGTTCTTATTTGTGGCCTCCTTTGTGGCCATTTCTCTTTCTGGGGTTTGACCCGGCTGGTTTTGTGTGGCCAGATTTCGGAGCAGCTCCCGAGGATCTACCAAGCTTCCAGCCCAATGGTGACAACTAGACGGAACCCGGGCCAAGAGTGGGTTTTCCTTTTTGTTTCATCCACTTATATGTAAATTTATTCTTTTGAGGCCTTTAGCCAACGAGCACCTGTTAGCTCGATGCACATTTACTTACTGTCTGCCTACGGGCTGTAAACATGATCAACAAATCCTAGGGTTGATCGTGTATAACTGAACTCTTGCTAGTCCTATCATTTTGTACGACTAGCTTCATGATCATCTAATATGTAATATTTGGAACGCCTTATATATATATATTTGATGCTCTAACATCTTGTAACTCTGTTAATTGCTTGAGATTGAGACAATAGGCTTGACCTTAAGAGACCGCTGGCTTGTAGTAAACCCTCATATCTAGACAGCCGTGACCGTATAGTTGAGATATATTCTATTTCAATATACGTAGCTGGCTATGTCTGCCCCCGCTCTCCAGTATTCTGGTTCTGGGGCGTGACATGGTTTAAGTGGTGGCCCATACAGGTCTTGGCATTCAAGAAATGTGAGTGTTTACCGAATAGATGTCTCAATCAATATTCATCCTTGATCTCTGCTCGTATCTCCAAATCCCCGAGAATCCCGACCTGATCACATTGTTTGTATCATTGATTCGTCCTGGTCCCCTTATTGTTTTCTATGTCGTCTTCTTCAGCGGCATTACTCCCGGACCTGCCAACCAGCCAGAGAAAGCTCGACAAGCACCCCAGCGCCAGGAAGATCAAGCTCAGCACTCTGGAGTAGCCTTCCGAGTTATGCTTTCCGGAGGCTCAGAACCTCCAGTTCATGCAGCTCCGCCCGCTCAACCAGCTAGACAGGATGAGGGACCTTTAGTAGGGCTTATCAGAGAACTACTTGCATCCCAAGATCGTCGAGGCGACGCCTTGCACCAGGAAGTTCATGATGCACTAAACCGAGGAGGTCCCCAAGGGAATCAGGCGGCCAACAGTTTCAAGCGCTTGAACCCTCCCTTCTTTGACGGCAGTGAAGATGCGATTGCCGCAGACGCTTGGCTTCAGGATACCGAGGTGGTTCTAAAAGCAGCTAGGACACCTAAGAATGAGAAGGTGGCGGTGGTACGCCTACAGTTGTTAGACTTGGCTCGCGATTGGTGGGCGGCTCAGGCCATGGGGTTAGCGGCACCAGTCACTTGGGCGACGTTCAGAGAGAGGTTCCAGACAAAGTACTTCGATGCGGTGGCATGGTACGACCTGCAGACCCGGTTCACCAACTTGAAGCAAGGAGGCAGGACGGTCGATGGCTATGCGACCGAGTTTTCCAGGCTGAGTAGGTTCGCCCCCACCTTGGTGGCAACCGAGTTCGATAGGGCTCAGCGATTCCAGCAAAGGCTGCACTTAGAGATATTATTGGCTGTGGAGCAGTTCGAGCACCAGACGTTCGATGCAGTATTGAAGGCAGCAAGGAGGCATGAGTATACCTCCCGGAGAATTGTGGACAGGACCGGAGGCAGAAAGCGGTCCCACAACCAGATGCACCAAACTTCAGCTCCAGCCCCGGCAGCTAGGGGTATAACCATTGGGACTCCGAGGCGGGCGGCCTCAGTGACGTCGGTTCAGTATTCGACCCCGACGTACCCGCAGCAGCAGAAGCAGTCTTCCGTGGTAGGATTTTCTCATTACGGGAAGCCGGGCCATGTAGTGGCAGAGTGTCATAGGGCACAGGGATTGTGCCTGGCTTGTGGAGGAGCAGACCACCAGATAGGGACCTGCCCAAATAGGGGAGGTCCATCATCATCCAACCTTTCTAGTTCTTCGGTGAGAGGACCAGCCCCAGCTCCAGTTCAGCAGCAGCAGCAGTACCCGAGGCCATTGTTGCCTCAGGCCCAGGCCTTTCAGCAGCAGAACCAGCAGCATTATCGTACCTTGAACTCAGTGACAATCAAGAACAGATACCCTCTCCCGAGGATAGATGACTTGTTTGATCAACTCAAGGGGGCTTCAGTTTTCTCGAAGATAGACTTGCGGTCAAGATACCACCAGATCAGAGTCAGAGAGCAGGACATCCCAAAGACGGCGTTTAGATCTAGGTACGGGCATTGGGAGTTTCTAGTTATGCCCTTTGGAGCGACCAATGCGCCGGCAGTACTCATGGACCTCATGAACCGTATTTTCATGCCTTACTTGGATCAGTTTGTGATAGTGTTCCTTGATGACATCCTGGTCTATAGCAAGAGTGAAGCAGAGCACGAGCAGCATCTCAGAATCGTCCTCCAGATTTTCAGAGAGCACCAGTTGTACGCCAAGTTCAGTAAATACGAGTTCTGGCTCGATCGTATTTCTTACTTAGGTCACATCATTACCAGAGGAGGAGTGGAAGTGGATCCCCAGAAGATTGTGGCTATCGAGGCATGGCCAGTACCCAGCTCAGTGGCAGAAGTTCACAGCTTTCTTGGATTGGCCGGCTACTACCGACGGTTCGTCTCTGATTTTGCAAGGATTTCAGCGCCGATGACCCAGTTGACCCGCAAGGATGTGCTGTTCGTTTGGACAGCAGAATGTCAGAAATCATTTGAGAAGTTGAAGCGAGATTTAATAACGGCTTCCATTCTCACCCTTCCAGATGGGACCGGAGGATTCACAGTTTATTACGACGCTTCAGGTAGAGGATTGGGATGTGTTTTGATGCAGCATGGGAAGGTAATTGCTTATGCGTCACGTCAACTCCGTGATCATGAGAAGAATTACCCGACCCACGACTTGGAGCTAGCAGCAGTAGTGTTTGCACTTAAGTTGTGGAGGCACTACTTGTATGGAGACAGAGTGGAGATATTTACTGATCATAAGAGCCTGAAGTATGTTTTCACCCAGAAGGATCTTAATATGCGGCAGAGAAGATGGCTTGAGCTACTTGTGGACTACGATTTGGATTTGCAGTATCATCCAGGGAAGGCCAACGTTGTAGCAGATGCGTTGAGCCGGAAAGCCGGAGTTTATTTCCTGACGGCGCAACCAGAGCTATTGGCAGATCTTCAGAAGATGGGAATTGAAGTGGTTCTTCCTTCCAATGTGGCCTTGATGGCCAGCCTACAGATTCAGTCCACCATAGTTGAGAGGATCCGGACAGCACAGTTAACTGATTCCAAGATTCAGCAGCTCAGAGCAGAGTACGAGACAGGAAGAAGGCCAGAGTTATGTATTCATGAAGATGGTACACTTCGACACGGCACTCGTCTTTGTGTATCTAGTAGAGATATCAGACAGGAAGTCATGGCAGAGGCTCACAGTTCGCAGTACTCCATTCACCCAGGTGGCATGAAGATGTACAGAGATATTCGTCAACACTTTTGGTGGAATGGTATGAAGAGGGAGATAGCCCGATATGTCTCTCGATGTTTGGTTTGCCAACAGGTCAAGGCTGAACATCAGAGGCCAGCTGGACTTCTTCAACCTTTATCGATCCCAGAATGGAAATGGGAGCACATAACCATGGATTTCGTGACTGGGTTACCCAGATCTCCGACAGGCAGAGATGCTATTTGGGTCATTGTGGACAGGCTTACCAAGGTGGCACACTTTCTTCCATTTAGAGTTGGACAGTCGACGGCACAGCTAGCAGAGATGTATCTCAGGCAGATCGTCAGACTTCACGGAGTGCCAGTCAGCATAGTATCAGACAGGGATACGAGATTCACATCGCACTTCTGGCGCAGTCTTCATCAAAGTTTGGGGACTCGTCTCAAGTTTAGCTCAGCGTATCATCCGCAGACAGATGGGCAGTCAGAGCGTACTATACAAACTCTCGAAGATATGTTGCGGTCGTGTACCCTTGACTTTGGTGGTTCGTGGGAGGATCACCTGCACCTGGTGGAATTCTCGTACAACAATAGTTTCCAGGCCAGTATCCAGATGGCACCCTTCGAGGCTCTGTATGGTAGGAAGTGCAGATCCCCGTTAGCATGGAACGATGTCGGAGAGAGGCAGATGCTCGGTCCAGAACTGATTTCTCAGACGGTTGAAGTGGTCAGGAGAGTCAGAGATCACCTCCGAGTTGCTCAGGATCGCCAGCGCCATTGGGCCGATGCTCATCGGCGTCCCTTAGAATTTGCCGTCGGCGACCATGTATTCCTTAGGATCTCGCCTACCCACGGTGTCATTCGTTTTGGCGTACGGGGAAAGCTTAGTCCTAGGTATATAGGGCCGTTCGATATTCTGGAGCGAGTAGGCGATGTGTCCTATCGTCTCACTCTTCCGCCGTCGCTAAGTGAGGTACATGATGTATTCCATGTGTCCCAATTACGACGGTACATCTCGGACCCGAGCCATATCCTAGATCATTCGGAATTGGTTGTTGGTACCAACCTTTCGTATGAGGAGGGGCCCGTGTCTATATTGGACCGGAAAGAAAAGACGCTCAAGAACAAGACTATTAACTTAGTCCGTGTTGCTTGGGGTCATCACTCTCTAGGTGAGTCAACGTGGGAGCGTGAGGACGACATCCGATCGCGATATCCCTACCTGTTTGACTCGTGAGGTATAATGTCTTTCTTATGCCTTACGCTTTCCCTTCCTTGCTTGCATTGTATGATTGTATGATTGAACTGCTTAACGTAGCTTGCCTGTGCTTAGTATAGCTTATCGTGGCAATCTCTAGCTCCTTGATTAAATTCCGAGGACGGAATTCTTTGAAGGTGGGTAGAGTTGTCACCCCCATTTCCTGTATTTCGTATTTATGCTCGTATTTGATTTTGGCACGTATTTTAATTTTCTCGACTTGCGGATTTTGGTTTCTCGTAAATGGGTTTTGGACCATGGCTTGGTTTTATTTTATGGAAGTTGGTTTGGTTTGGTTCATCACGAGTAGAACACTTTAACCTACACTCTACCCTCAACACAACACAACCACCCTCATTATATCTCCACCAAACTTTCTCTCTCCTCTTTACTCTCCATTAATTTTCTTCTTCTTCCTTCTTCCACACAACTCCCCAACCCATTAGGCAAGTGCACCTTGCCATCAAATAAGCACCACTTTTTATTTGTCCATTAGCTAGATTAGACCATGGAGAACAACTTTAGAACTTGATATTTTGTGATTTGGAGTTTCCTTTGTTCTAGATCTACGTTTTTACTATTTTTGGATTTACATGGTTTTGATCTATTTAACTTTGATTTTTGTATGTTTTGATGCTTCCATGTGGAAGAGAATTCGATTTTACTCAAGTTAGAACTTTGAAAATCTAGATTTGGTTTTAATTCGGCTAAGTTATGAAGAATTGAAGTTTTGAAGTTCTTGGAGTTCTTCTCGGGTTGGAGAAGCAGCCCTCTCGGCCTGCGCTTTTTAGCGCAAGGCCGATTGCGCAGCTCGCCCTTTGGTGAACTGCGCACCTTCCTTCTCGGCTAGCGCCTTCATTGCACATAGCCGATTGCACCCGGCCTCTTGGGCTGGACCGCGCATCTCCCTTGGCGTACTAACCCCTGCGCAGTTAGCTCCTGCGCAATCCACCCTCGCGCAATCCACCCTGCGCAATCCAACCCCCTGACCCCTTGCGCAAACCATTAGCTCTTGGAGATTTGGTTTTATTTTCTTTAAGCCTGGCTCTTCTATAGTCCTATATATTGATATTGTATTAGATATTTTACGCCCATTTTATATCCTTATGCCTTTTGTCATGACCAACCTGACATGACAGTGACCCGTAGTGGTGCACTCCTGACATGACCAACCTGACATGACAGTGACCCGTAGTGGTACACTCCTAACAAGCACCCTGACATGATTTATCTTGATAACTTGATAGTGGCCCGTGGCGGCGCACTTCTGACTTGGCTTGACTTGTAACTTGTAATTAACTCGTATAATCAACTTGACACCGTGGGTGTTCCTGCTTGCTTGTTTGTACAATCCACTTGTCTTGTCTTGCATCATGTCTAGGACGCGACTTCCTGGGTACCACGGCCAGGGACTCGCGCTAAATTGGATTAGGCTAATTATTAGATCAAACTAGAACATGGAGAATTCCCAGTCACAGGCAATCTCGTTATCTGGGCGCTTTAATGGACTTGTAGCTTGCCGACGAGTAGAGCACATTTCCAGCACACTGTCATGTGTTGCACCCTCTAAGTCACCTAAGGGTATATCGTTTCCTGGGCGATGTACCCAACCATACTCTCAACCCGCGGAAGGATAACTGGATGGTCTGTAGGGCTTGGGACTGGGAGTTTCTCACTTGCATCTTGTTAGTAATTAGGCTTGTGATAACCCTAGTTAGTTAAAGTAGTAAGCCGTAGTACTTGCTTGGCCGATTGTGAATGGATGGTGTCCAGCCTTGTCTAAGTCTTGTCTAGCTCCAGTACCTGCTATCTCCTGAGCATGTTTGTTTTACTTATCTTAACGATAAATGAGTAGAGACAGTGAGCTATTCAGGCGAAGGGTTACAACCCCGGTCCTTGTCTGGTTTAAGGATTGTAACCTGGCTCCCGGAATGGTTTCACGTCCCTAGTCGTTTACCACCCTGTGTACCTTCCTACTTGTACTTTCTTTTATTCTTTATGTTCTGATATGCTGGCTTTTGTTCTTATTTGTGGCCTCCTTTGTGGCACTTGCTCTTTCTGGGGTTTGACCCAGCTGGTTTTGTGTGGCCAGATTTCGGAGCAGCTTCCGAGGATCTACCAAGCTTCCAGCCCAATGGTGACAACTAGACGGAACCCGGGTCAAGAGTGGGTTTTCCTTTTTGTTTCACCCACTTATATGTAAATTTATTCTTTTGAGGCGTTTAGCCGACGAGCACCTGTTAGCTCGATGCACATTTACTTACTGTCTGCCTACGGGCTGTAAACATGATTAACAAATCCTAGGGTTGATCATGTATGACTGAACTCTTGCTAGTCCTATCATTTTGTACGACTAGCTTCATGATCATCCAATATGTAATATTTGGGATGCCTTATATATATATATTTGATGCTCTAACATCTTGTAACTCTGTTAATTGCTTGAGATTGAGACAATAGGCTTGACCTTAAGAGACTGCTGGCTTGTAGTAAACCCTCATATCTAGACAGCCGTGACCGTATAGTTGAGATGTATTCTATTTCAATATACGTAGCTGGCTATGTCTGCCTCCGCTCTCCAGTATTCTGGTTCTGGGGCGTGACAGCTGCCGTCCTTCTCGAAAATGCGATCAGCAAAGGAACTGAGAACTTCTTTGCTGGAGCCCACGAGAAACTTGCAGGCTGCCACCCTCATGGCTTCCTCTTCTTCAGTCCTTCCTGGATCAAGCAGAAAGTCCAGAATATCTCGTGGCGGCTTGGGTGCAGACGAACCTTCGCCTGCTTCTACTTTCTTCGGCTGAACTGGATCGGCAGGGCATTCTTCAGTGTCCTTCTGAACTTTCGAGACGATTTTAGCCTTCTTGGATGCTTCTTCAGACGACATTTTTATGTTGAAGAGTAGAAGTGTTCGTTCTTGTTAGATTTCTGCTATATTTATAGACAGAAGTTCCTCGAATAATGAAACGACACATTCATCCAACGGTTCGCCTGTTCATTAATGCTTGACGGTTCATCCGTTCATTTATTACATTCATCCGACGGTTCGTCCGTTCATTAATGCTTGACGGTTCATCCGTTCATTTATCACATTCATCCGACGGTTTGTCCGTTCATTAATACCTGACGGTTTATCCGTTCATGAAAAATTGAGTTCAAAGATATTTTTATGTCTGAATTCTATTTTTTTAATCAGTATTAAATTAAGATCATTTCTAGTTTAATATCATCTGATAGAATTACAAAGTTTGTTTGTATATTCTATTCTATTGAAATGTGTCATGTATTATTTACCTCTGAACATATTTTCTATATCATTACCAAAACAGCAAAACAAAAAATCAGATAAAGAATTCTCATTTGTTTTCATTCATAATCAAAGCATTGGATACAAGTGAGAATAAAAAAGATTCACTTATTGGGAGTTATTAGCTCCCTGATATGATCAAGAATAGCATTCAGTTTCTCTTCATGAGTTTTCTAAACTCGTTCCGCTGCTTCCACTGTGACATTCTGTTCATCAAAAATGATAATAGCAGTTTGGAGACGGTTAGCTTCTTCAATTTGTTCCGCCTGCATTTGCTCTCGCTCCTTTTGAAGAGTTTCACAGCGTTCAGCTTCTGAAGTATAAGCAGCAGTAACCTCAGCTTGCTCTATTTCTATGATAGTAATTCGTTCTTGAAGGCGAGCCAACTCCTCTTTCAAATTCTTCAACTCTACAGCTTTGGATGCTTTATCTTTCTCCAGAAGCTCTACTCTTTGACGAGTAGCTAATATTTCTTCGCCCTTTTCTACTAATTTTTCAGAAGAAGAGGCAAGAAATGCTTCCAATGCAGCTTGTTGGGACTGAGCTTCATGCTCTAGTTGACTGATCTCAGCCGCAGTTAAAGATTGAAGGTCTTCTTTCTGAGTCTCCCAGTATTTTTGGATAGTTATTTCCAACTCATCCAGAAGATGTTCGAAGAAGATGCACTGAGATTCGCAACCAGCATGTCGCAACGCCGTGAACGGGAACTTGACCATAGTTCGAAGATCAGAAAATGGCATAGTTTCATCCTTCAAGAAACGTCTGGAATATGTATCTAGATATGAGTAAATGATCTCTGAATACATTCCCAGAGTTCTTGCTACTCCAGTCTCAAATCCAGGTGTCGCTGTCATCATTGAATAAGAAGCTTGAATGTTCTCTACCCTGGGAACAGAAGTAGGTGCTACTGGAGAAGTTGGCAAGTGTGAACTCCCTTCATCAGCATCAGCCTGAATAAGCGGAGCATGAGTCGAACTCATCGCTGCAGCAGTTCCTACAATCAAAGAAAATAATAAAAATCAGCATATAGAGAAAAAGAAGCAGCAGAAACAGAATTTGAAATAAAGTTCTACCAGGCTGAGGTTCATATTCAATATGTTAGGGGAGTCTGGCGTCTTCTCGTAGTCTGTCCATGATAGTATCCGACACCTGCTTCATGTGGCTGCTTCCAGCTCCAGAATTACTGGGTGCTGGAGCGTTGTCCAGAAACTGAGCAGGTTCGGGGCTAAGTTCTATTCTGTTCCCCTTGACTTTATCCTCATCATAAGGAGTAGAAGTGTCAGTATGCCAATCTTCTTCTCTATCAGTTTCTGCTTCTTCTTCTTCATCCCCAGCTTCAAGATGAGTCTCTGATCCAGAGTCTATGATATTCACATCTTTATCAATCTCAGGAACATCGATGACAGCTAGCTCAGTATTGACTGCCGGTTCAGTCTTCTCTGAAATGTCAGTTCGAAGAATGATGTCTTGACAAACATTCTTCAACAAATCATCAGCAGCTGATAGCTCGGACGTCGGCACGTCTTCATCACCTTTGGTTAAAGAAATATTCTCTTCAGCTTGGGTTTTAGGAACTTTTGGCTGTTCTGTAACCTCTGCCAGAGCTGGTTCTTCTTCGGAATAATCAATCTGGTCATCCAGTGCCTGTATAACGCCTTCAGTCCCATGCTCAAATGGGATCATCCTCATATCTGAGGGTTCAATAACTACTCCGCTTGTTGTTGGAGCAGTTGTTTCCTGAGCTTGAGCGGACTCTACCTCAGTCTGTTCAGTTGAAACTGCTGGAAGGTGAATATCATCAGACTCTGTTTGTTCAGTAGAAGCCGTTTTATTGATTTCTGGCAAAACTCCTCCACTCATAATTGTTTCTAAGAGTTCATTGCCTTTCATCTTGCTGACGGTCTTCTTGACATGTTTTCCTCTCGACCTCCTTGTTATCAAAGGAGCGTCGTCTTCATCAGTCTATTCGTCTTTATCGGCGGCATCATCTTCATCAACTGAGATGCCACCTAAAGATGAAGTAGCAGTTACTGACACTTTTTCTTCTTCTTAGATGTCTGAGACTTAGTACTCCTTTTGGAGACGGTCTCAGATTCATCACTTCTCTTCCTCTTAGAAAGAGATACAAATATAGGAGGAAGGACTTCGTCAGGAAAATTTCCCTCCTGGAATAATTCATATAGAGGCTCAACCTCTGCTGTCTCATCTACGGGTTCTGGAGAAAATTGTTGAATGATAGTCTTCTTCTTTGACCTCTTCGACGGAGCTAGGTCGTCCTCCGCAACAAAAGTCTTCAGATTGAAACTCGGCTTGAAGGTGCCCGACGAAACATAGAAGCGAGCATAGGTATAAAGCATCTTCGTCCCTGTGCTTGATAAAGGATTAGGCATAGAGAATACAGCTTTCGTATCTCTAGCCGCAAAATATCTCCAAGCACGAGCTCCGTCGATAAGCCCTCCACGAGCAGAAAGGCAAGTAGTGGCATTTCCAACGTGAAGTTGGTCATATCCGAATTGCCTAGCAAATCGGCTTGGCAAATATGGCTCTAGATACGTCATATCTTCATGACGGTACACTAGATGAGAAGGCCGAATTCTCTGTAACCACTGAAAGGCTACATCATCTAATCTGTTTCCCATATCTCCGTCCATCATATTTAAGGGCATGCTCTCATAGCCCAGTGGTGGAGGGACACATTGAATGGACCAATGTGAAGCTCGATTCAGGACATTTCTGCATTCTGGAAGGGTGTGAACCTTCCAGAAAGTCTCTCCAGAATACCTCTCTAAAAAGAGACTGCCACTTCCTCCTGCCCCTGGAGGTATCAAGCCATCATGATGGAGGAGGAGCCAGCCATACAGATATGTAAAAGGCATCTCTATCCGTGGAAACTCCTCAGTCATCCTCCTTTGATCAGAAAGCATGTTGGTTACAAAATTTCGAAGACCTGCATTCAGTCTACAGGTCATCGCTGATAATAAATCTAACTTGTAACCATACATAAGGCGTACCGCTGCAAAGATAACGCCTCTATGTATCTTGTCCAGAGAGCTGGAACCAGGAACGATGAATCTTCTTAACCACAGAGATAAGAATCCGGCCAAATGACCGTTCCTTGACAGCATCTTCCCACTCTGTCTCACGTACGAGTTGAAAGTAGTTTCAGTTTTGAACTCGTACCAGTCTTCAGTGATTATGAAATTCTTGCAGTCATATTTCTCCAGCAAATAAGTGATTTCACTCTCAGAGAGAGGCCTGAAGTTGCTAATCTGATACCACCTCTTCTCGTTTATCTTTTTTTCATCCTTTTCACGGTTCATGAAAAGGTAGGACATCCATTTCTGAATGTGGTTGCTGGCTTCATCTTTAGAACTCTTGTAATATAGAGTACATATGCCAAAATGGCACATCATCTCTTCAAATAGATGCACCATCTCTGGGTTCTTCTCTGACAGAAAGTTCAGCTCTTCTGTCGTAGGTACGTACTCCTCATACGGCAGAGTGCTTGAAGGCAGATGTGAGATGTATTCCATCTCATGAAGGGCAAAGCCCATCTCCCCTTTCGGAGTCATAAATGTTCCCGTCCTGTGATTGTATCTCTCAATCAAGGCTAGGAACAGAAAGGGGTTAGGCCTGAAGCCGTAGGATGAATTGACGACGGTGTCATACAGGTTTATCTTCTTCAGCTCAGTTTCAAAATTCTCTAAAGCCCAGTGGACCAAAGTCCTCCATCTTACGTTCTCCTGATTCATTAAGCCGTTCATCCTCGGCGTTGAATCAGTGGGGTAGAACGCATTCTTGTTTGCCATGAATTCGTTTATAAAAATGGGCATTCTGAATGGCATCAATATGGATGAGTCTTCAGGTGGTATGCATCCAGGCTTCAAACCCCGAAACACTGATACGTGATTTCCTTCCTGTAAATGATGCGGCTTGCCTTCGCCTGTTGGTATTCTGTTAAATGCCAGGACATCTTTCTCGGGTAACTGGCATGCATGAATCTCATGATGGACAAGCCCCTGGAAACCTTCGGCCAGTACATTGGTTGATTTACATCACCTTCGAAGTAAAAGCAGACTTTCTCTCTAATACTCTTTGGCTGTGATTTTTGTGCTATGGCATCTCCGAACAAAAATGCTTGTTTTTTGTGGGACACCAAGTCAAGACTCTGAAAAGGTTGACCATTCATCAGACAAAGTAAGGTTGTATGATCTTGATTGGCCAACAATGATAGTCTGGCTTCTGGAAGGTCGAATTGAGGGAATTTCACATGAGATAAATCAATTTTAAATGTAAAACTCAAGTGCCCCTCATAATCTGCTTCCTCACTTCGGATGTTCACTAAAGAAAATAAAAGAAAACAAGGTCAGATATGTCTACGAGCCTTGTGCGTGTATAGCAGTGTTCAAAGGAAATTTCAAAAGTCACGCAGACTTCAGATAGATATACTATCAAGACACGCTGAATGATTTATTCACATAAGTGTTTAATTCACGCAAAGTTCAGACAGATTAGAATGAAGGTCACGCATCATTGCCAGAATCACATTTGAGTGAAAATGACAAAAAACACGCTGACAGATCAAGACTAATCTATCCAGAAGATGACTCTCAAAAGTCTGCGTGATTATTTCAACATCAACATCTCTGTCAATATATAAAAAATCACGCAAAGTCATCATGAAAGCTGCGTGACTATTTCAAACATCGACATTTCTGCCAACATGAAAAATCACGCAGAGTCATGAGAGTCATGCTCATTTGCGTGAAACACAGAGCTTTGTAAACACGAAGATGTGAAGTATAGCCGACCCTAAAGAGGGGGCATACTTTATTAATATCCTTTGCCCTAAGAAGGGGGATATATTTCTGAAGTTCATTTCTTGTTTTAAATCCTAAAATTTCTATGTGGAGTTCATCTTCATCTTCATCTTCAACAGTTCGTATTCCCCCATTACTTACGTTGAATAGGGGGATGCGTGACTTCTCGTCGAGGAAGTCTATCAGTGGTGGCACGAGAGATAGTCGCAGGGGCTTTCCCCTTGGCCTGAGAGTCGGCTTTCTTGGGAGCCATTGCTGTTGAGAAAGGGAAGAGAAAGTCGGAGAAGATGAAGTTCGTCGGAGGAGGGAAGTTTTTTCTTCTGTGGATTCTCTCTCTAAAAGCAAGTAAAGAATGAAAGAAGTGGATTATGGCTTATTTATAGGCTCGTGAAGAATTCTAAACGGCACATCATTATTTGCCTCGATTTAGGAGTCTGATACGGGATCCTAACTGCACAGAATCCCAACAGTCCAATCATTAAGGAATAAATATCTCTTTAAAAAGTCATCTCAGCGTGACTAAATTCATTTTATCATCTTAATTTCAAAGTATTTTGAAATAATTTATCATTTTTCGAAAACTTTGAAGGGGGTTTTGTAGGCCTTAAAAATGAAAGTCACGCTGAGTTGTTCAGAACAAAGTCTCAAAGTCACGCAGAGTTGATCAGAACAAAGTCTCAAAGTCACGCTGAGTTGATCAAGACAAATGTTTAAAAATCATGCTAGAGACAGCTCATCATTTGTCAGAAATGTCATTATGACTGACAGCACGACAGTCGAAGAATGTCTCCTCGTATGCCACGTATGCACGGAACTCGAGAGATCACATCCGACTTTGGCGTAACTTTTGAAATCTTCTTCAACAAGACTCAGCCTTCATCAAGTTGGCATAGCAAAAGAGTTTCTTGTCATTTAATGCGACTGACAAAGTGATCACTGTCAGAGATTTTGTGTCAGTCGAGGCACATCGAATCAAGACAGCTGGCGGTCCTGCCTCAAGCTTGCGTATATTTTGAGCCTTCTGGCTCAAGTCTGCGTGTATTTTGAACTTCTATGTTCCTTCATCAAGTTTGCGTGGATTTTGAAGCTTTTTGCCCCAAGTCTGTGTGGATTCTGAAGCTTCCTGCCCCAAGTCTGCGTGGATTGTGAAGCTTTCTGACCCAAGTCTGCGTGAATTTCGTCCTCAACGAGCCTGCGTGGATTTTATCAAATTGGAGTACGTGGCAGCCATGCCACTGATCTCTCGCTTGCGTGTCCTGTAACTTGCACACGACTCATGCATGATTGCCATGTGTCCAACAGTTACAGGCCACGTCCAGTAACTGCTCACAACCTTGCGTATGTTAGATCCTGCGTGATTTTCAACTATGCACAGGCTGTGAAGACAGTTATCCTTTCAGTTATTTTGACTCTATAAATAGAGTTCTTTTCTCATTCATTGTACAGATACATAGTGATCTAAATTACTGTCAAAATTTTGAGAGCTTTTCTTCTTCGCATCGTCCAAGGGATAAAGCGATCGTCTTCTAGATCGGATTCCTACAGTTGTAATTTTCCCAGATACATAATAAATAAAGTGAATTTATTTATGGAAAACAATATATATATTTATATATATATATATATATATATATATATATATATATATATATATATATATATATATATATATATCATATTAAAAAATATATATATATATATATGATATTATGTGATATATATATATATATATATATATATATATATATATATATATATATATATATATATATATATATATATATATATATATATATATATATATATATATATATATATATATATATATATATATATATATATATATACATATATATATATATATATATATATATAAAATATATATATATATATATATATATATATATATATATATATATGTATATATGTATATATATATATATATATATATATATATATATATATATATATATATATATATATATATATATATATACATATATATATATATATATATATAAATATATATATATATATATATATGTGTGTGTTATGTGTATAGATGTTTGTAGGTTGTGTAGACTTGGCTTAGCCTATTGGCCCATGGCCTAGTTTTTTAGCCTATGGCATGGTATGCCTAGTATGGAGTCTAGAATAGACTGTTTAGCCTTGTTAGGACCTAGAATGATTTGTTAGACCTAGAATAGACTAATTTGACTTAGGTTTGACTTGGTTGACCTAGTTTGACTTCTAGGGTTGACCAGAGTTGACTTAGAGTTGACTTTGACCTAGATTGACCTAGAAGTCATGTAGATTGCATCATAAACATCAATTACCTTATTTTAAGCATATTATAACATGTACTGTTCTATTTAGGATATTGTGACTCCGGTGCAGACATCTGATATTACACTACTCTTTTCAGAGTATCAGGCGAGTACATTCTCTGATAGTTCTCTCATTTATTTGCCAGTTACTGTATTTCAGTTCTATTTAGTTTTATGTGATTCTCTGATACCACACGCATGGATATTTCTAGATTCATGTATGCGACACACTCACCATATTATATGGCCTCTATTACTGGAATCACTGGAATTATTCCGGAATATATTTCTGGAATCATCATATTTTGGCTGGACTCATCTCGATTCTCGTGTCGAATTCTGGATTCATTTACATTACGGGGCAGGGAAATATTGAGTAAGACATGTAGACATACCCCAAATCTGGAATCTCCAACTGGAATCTACTGGAAGCATAGCCATCTCTTGCCTGATCAGTGAGAGATGTGCCTGATTACCCAAGCCGTTTACATGTCGATCTCGGTATTTTAAAACACACTATTAGATTAGCTGGACTCACCTGGATTCTTGATCACTACCTAGAATCATCTGGTACTGGATTCATCTTGTATTAGATTCATCTCGTACTGGATTATAGCAGTTTACATTTGTTTTACATTTACTGCCTGGACTCATTATGTTACTTTAGTTCAGCTAGATTTATTTACAGTCGTCATTGCCATCATTCTTCTCTTATTTAGTTACTTTACTTTTCTTGTATCTTACTGTCTCTCTATACCATCACCTGTATATAAACTGCCATATTCATCAATAAAACTGTCTATAACTGCTTTATAGTTCCCTGTTATTTACTTGGGTTTTCTTGATGAGTTGTACTCGTTCATGTCCTGACTGGACCTGTTAAAAATTTTACAGATGACTGCCCTGAGGGCACATGCCTACATATTATTGTGGAGATGGTTTAGCTACCTATGGCCCCGACACTCAGGAGTGATTGGGAGATCATCTAGTTGTTGTTTAGTTTTTATGTTTAGAAGTGGAGATGTATGTAGTTGAGATTGTAGTTGAGATTTGTAGTTGAGATTTTCTGAGTTTATATTATTAGTTGTTGGTTTTATCTCTGTTATTAGCCTTAGATTTTATCTTCTGTGATATCTTATCGTACTTAGACTGTGATTGAGATTCATTATATCTATACTTGTCCTCCGTTCGGAGTTGAGATTTGACAAGTACATTACATAATTGCATGAGTTGTTGATTAGATAGTAACCTAGGACAGCGTTCTACCGCCGACACTGCGACATAGGCTGGGCGTTGTTACGTACTCGTACCCTCACAGCGGGTGCGGGTCGTGACACGTTTTTAGTGGTGGCCCATGCAGGTCGAGAGTCGCATTAGTGCGATATTGTGGTTGTACGGTGACTTAGTTGTACTGCCACGAGCCTACGATAGGATTGAGAGATAGGCTTTAACGGAGAGGTACTCAATCACAGTTAGGAAAAAATTCTGCTTCAATTCATGCAATCTACATATCTTACTGATTGTCTTCTTTGAAATAAATTGTCCTCCTTTGATTTTATCGATTCCTGCTCAGTATTGACTTCCTTTTCGATCTGTCTTCAGGATGGTGGAGACACCATCACATCGCTCTGGTATAGTAGCCGCTACAGAGGGTTTGCCACCTCTCACCTTCAGCAGCCAGCCCCTGGTACCGCAGCCCCAGTCATGCCAGCTGGGGTGGGTGTTTCAGCAGTTTTCGGAGATCCATCAGCTGGGGTGGGTGTTCCATCAGCTGAGAGACAGAGTCTGGTGCTTCCTGAGATCCTTCCACCGCAGCAGCCTCCATCTGCAGGGATGGTAGATGCTGTTCATCTATTTTCTTTCGTGGAGAGGATTCTGGCGTCTCACCAGCAGCAGCAGCAGCAGCAGACTGCCGATTATCGTCAGGGGATTGACGAGGCCCACCAGCTGGTTCGTGCTACAGTAGAGATGGTGACTGCTCAGGGGGAGCAGCAGCAGCCTCGTCGGAAGGAGAAGGATATACAGGACTTCCAGAAGATGTACCCCAGAGAGTTCCTGGGCACTGAGGGCATTCATTACGCAGACGACTGGATAGAGCATATCGAAGAGATATTCAGGCTTGCAGAGATACCAGATCGACTCCATATCGAGGCGGCGGGCAGTCAGATTCAGGACTTAGCCCGTGCGTGGTACCAGACAGATCCCAGGGTAGGAGTTGAGGGCCAGACTTGGGCCCAGTTCAAGGAGCAGTTCTTTCCTGATGTGGCCTTGGAAGGCATAGAGGCACAGTTTAAGGGTCTGGTTCAGGGAACCCAGACGGTAGCTGAGTACGTCGGAGAGTTTTGTCGATTGGCCCGGTTCATAGATGACTTGACTGAGAAGACGAAGGCGAGGAAGTTCCGCCGAGGCTTGATTCGAGAGGTTCGGTCGCTGTCTAAGAGCAACCGGAACGCTACCTTTGTAGAGATATTTTCTGGGGCTATGGCAGCGGAGGACGACCTAGGGTTGAAGTTGAAGAAGGGTCGTGATCTCCAGAGTGGTAGCAGCAGCGGAGGCCAGGCCAAGAGGCCTCATGTTCAGATTCAGCAGACCCGGGCACCAGTGATGGTTCAGCAGGTGCAGCATCAGCATCGGGGTCAGGACCCGAAGACGATCAGTTGTTCCTACTGCAGGAAATTGGGACACACCAGGGAGCAGTGTAGGAAGAGGCTGAGGGTTTGCTATTCCTGTGGGTCTGAAGCCCACCAGAAGATAGACTGTCCCTTTGCACCTCCCCTTGAGGGAGCTAGGCCACCTGTAGCTCAGTACCAGAGGGGTGGAGCTTTTGCGATGGCGGTCGAGGAGGCCGACGCTGCAGGTGATGGGTTAGCAGGTTTGTCCTTCTCATTATTCCTTCCCACTTTCCTGTGTGATTCCATTAGTACCTGCCAGGATATTGTTTTGATTTCTAGATAGTGTAGCGACCCCATTCGAGACTGTAAAATCAAGACCAGTAGGATTGTGTTACTTTGACCTTGATTGTTTGGGTTTGACCTAGAAGGGGTGCGACCATTTTAATTTTGAGGACGAAATTTTTCTAAGGGGGGTAGGATTGTAACACCCAATTTTTCAGATGAGGGTATTTTTGAAATTTTGTAATTATAATTATTATTTAAGGGTATTTATTTCATATTATGATTTTTAGTAATTTTTAGTAGAATTGATTTGGGCCTATAGTTGACTTTGACTAGTGTTGACTAGAAGACTAACCTAGTGACTAACCTAGGTTAAGACCCCTTGGTTAGGTTAAGTAAACTTGGTTTGACCTAATTTAGGGAAGTTTAAGTCATTGGAACTTGTTTGGAGAGATTTGGAGTTGATTGACTAATATGGCTTATGAGTTCATAAGTCATGATTAATGACTTGACTTATAGCCCATAGGCCCACACCATTAACCAAACCTAACCCTAATCAGCCCATGGCAGCCACTATTGATCCTCTCCCCCTATTTAATCCCCTCCTAGAATTTAGGGCTAGCCTCCATTGGGATTTGTGCAAGTTTTGGAAGATGTGAGTCTCCATCTTTTTAAAATCATAAAAAATCTATTTCAACTCATTTTTCCTTCAAATTAATTGCATTAGGACCTAATTCTTCTGTTCTTTCTGTTTGTGTAAGAATATTTCAGAGTAGGATCAATTTGTGGGAGTTTTTGAGGCTTGGAGAACCATTCCATTTGAGGCTTTTGTGAGCTTTGCACATCAATAGGTATAATCTATTCTAACCCATGAAATTCCTGTTTAATTGCATTTCTAGGATGCCCTAGCCCTAACCTAACTCTAGGAATAGGAATCCCCAAAAGTTGTGTCCATTTCGTGTCCTAATAGGACACGTATCAGTGTCATGTTTGATGTGTTTGATGTAATGCCTCAACCAACATTTTGTTCAAATTTTTGAAATGTATTTGAATAGAATCTTAGCTCTAGGGCTTGCTTAATTATTTTTGTTATTAATTCTTGATTTTGGTGTCGTGTCGTGTCCACACGAGGACACAAATACGTTGTCTGTGCACTGTCCCTGTGTCCTGCATCACGGGGTCTGTTTCTCCCGACACAGGACACGAGGACACACAAAATTTTGGGTGGGTGTTGGGGCAGTAATTGCCACCATGCTCCCAAAATTTGGGAGCCTCTCATTTTGTGTGCAAGGAGAAATCCTTCCCGTACTGGTCGCACGGGACACGCACGAGCTGTCGAATACGCGTGCAAACGCGCGCTGATACGCGGTTCGACACGATACCACAAGTTTCATGGACACGACTCAGGCAGTGGGACACGTTCCCCTATCCCTGGCGAGTATCTGGACACAAGCATGACGTGTCACATGTCGTGTGTCATGCACACGACTCTGTGACACTCCTGCACGACACTGTGCGTACTCGAGTGTGTCTGTGTGTGCTCGAGGCGTCTGGACACTTTGTGTCCGATTTTTTTGGACACGAACCACTTGATACAACACGTATGGATGTGTTAGATTAGTTACCAACCTCTGTATTTGGGTTTTAAATTAATTTTCATTGTTAATTTTTCATTTCCCAAATTCTCTGATACCATGTATTTAAATTCGAATTCCTGAATTTGATTTCCTTTTAAACTGATTTTAATTATTGTTTTAAATCCCTGAATGATTCCTACATGTGTATTAGACTTATCCAAGGATTGTTTACTAATTGGTGTGGGTCTTTGGAGTTCAAATCAGATTTTGGGCTGTCATTTGAAACCTGGGAATGGATTCACATAGGGATTGGTTAGTTAACTGTAAATTGATTTTCTCTTTAACCCTATTGACTGAACCTGATGCTTAATTGCCATGTATAATCCATATTGCATTGTTTAGCTCACTGATAAAAATTGGTAGTTGGCATGGGATGATAGGTGTTAGGTTTGAGATTTCAATTTAGTTTGGATTATGTGTTAACTGCTAAATGAAAACATCACTGATACTCCTGATTTTTTTTATACATGAAACCATTCCTAAATTAGCTAACACTAAATCCTGAGTTTGCACACACATTGTCTGATAAATTAGTAAACTAAATCCTGAGAATTCACATATGCACTCACACACCCAGTCACCTTGACACCCTATTACATTAACTGACATGTGGAGCTAATTCCTGAGATTTGTTCATATCCCTTATCTCATGTTCAGCCCAAAATGAATATATTCAGTCCACCATCCTTCCTGCTAAAGGATATTTCTGGTACCACATTGGTATAGGCCTTAGATGGTTGTGCATAGTTCCCCATCTCTGTGTACTAGTAGCAGTCCATTCCTTCCCTTCTAGTTAGCACCTTACCTTGCATTCCTCTGATACCAATCATGGTATCAGAACATGTTGATGCCCTTTCATCTACACCTTAGTAGCAGTCCATTAGGTTGAGTCCAGACATGTTCACTGCAATGTGTTTTTCAGTCCCTTGATAGTTGTATCAGCTAGATAGGAGTAGAGGATATTGGTTGGGTTATTGAATCCTTGTTCAGCTTCAATTGATTGTATGTTGTGAACTTAATTAATTTTCAGTCCACCTAATACCTATAGCAGTCTAGGTTGACCCCATTCCTTGTTTTTCCTAAACACCCCTCCACACATGTTATACACACACACACACTGAGAATAGGATTGATTCCCATTTTTCTGAGATTGTTACTGTCAACCTATTTCCAGATTTTGTAATGCTTAGTGGCTCACACTGATTTCTTTTATTTTATTTTGTGTTCCTAAAACTGAGGACAGCCCACACACTCATGTATACACTCCTCACTGTTTTCCTGCACACCCACACACTCATGTATCCTATCATTTCACCCTACACTCACACACCCATGTGTACACACATGTCCCCTCTAGCCATTGACACACACTTGAACACTCTATGACACACACACCCTCTATCTAGTACACACACACACATACACTTGTATATTCATGTGTCCCCTCACTCCCTTCCTATGTATACATAGAGCTATGCTTGTGTTATATATATATAAGTTTCCTATATAATATATCATAGTGTTGTACTATACATATTAGTTATATATAGGAATGTGTGAAATGTATATATATATATATATATATATATATATATATATATATATATATATATATTTTATATATAACTAATATATATTTTATATATATATATATATATATATATATATATATATATATATATATATATATATATATATATATATATATATTTTATATATATATATATATATATATGATATTATGTGAAAATATATATATATATATATATATATATATATGAAATTATGTGATATGATATATATATATATATATGTGTTATGTGTATAGATGTTTTGTAGGTTGTGTAGACTTGGCTTAGCCTATTGGCCCATGGCCTAGTCTTTTAGCCTATGGCATGGTATGCCTAGTATGGAGTCTAGAATAGACTGTTTAGCCTTGTTAGGACCTAGAATGATTTGTTAGACCTAGAATAGACTAATTTGACTTAGGTTTGACTTGGTTGACCTAGTTTGACTTCTAGGGTTGACCAGAGTTGACTTAGAGTTGACTTTGACCTAGATTGACCTAGAAGTCATGTAGATTGCATCATAAACATCAATTACCTTGTTTTAAGCATATTATAACCTGTACTGTTCTATTTAGGACATTGTAACTCCGGTGCAGACATCTGACATTACACTACTCTTTTCAGAGTATCAGGCGAGTACATTCTCTGATAGTTCTCTCATTTATTTGCCAGTTACTGTATTTCAGTTCTATTTAGTTTTATGTGATTCTCTGATACCACACGCATAGATATTTCTGGATTCATGTATGCGACATACCATATTATCTGGCCTCTATTACTGGAATCACTGGAATCATTCCGAAATCTATTTCTGGAATCATCATATTTTGGTTGGACTCATCTCGATTCTCGTGTTGAATTCTGGATTCATTTGTATTACGGGGTGGAAAAATATTGAGTAAGACATATAGACATACCCCAAATCTGGAATCTCCAACTGGAATCTACTGGAAGCATAGCCATCTCTTGCCTGATTAGTGAGAGATGTGCCTGATTACCCACAGCCGTTTACATGTCGATCTCGGTATTTTAAAACACACTATTAGATTAGCTGGACTCACCTGGATTCTTGATCACTACCTAGAATCATCTGGTACTGGATTCATCTTGTATTAGATTCATCTCGTACTGGATTATAGCAGTTTACACTTATTTTACATTTACTGCCTGGACTCATTATGTTACTTTAGTTCAGCTAGATTTATTTACAGTCGTCATTGCCATCATTCTTCTCTTGTTTAGTTGCTTTACTTTACTTGTATCTTACTGTCTCTCTACACCATCACCTGTATATAAACTGCCCTATTTATCAAAAAAACTGTCTATAACTGCTTTATAGTTCCCTGTCATTTACTTGGATTTTTTTGATGAGTTGTACTCGTTCCTGTCCCGACTGGACCTGTTGAAAATTTTACAGATGACTGTCCTGAGGACACATGCCCTACATATTACTGTGGAGATGGTTTAGCTACCTATGGCCCCGACACTCAGGAGTGATTGGGAGATCATCTAGTTGTTGTTTAGTTTTTATGTTTAGAAGTGGAGATGTATGTAGTTGAGATTGTAGTTGAGATTTGTAGTTGAGATTTTCTGAGTTTATATTATTAGTTGTTGGTTTTATCTCTGTTATTAGTCTTAGATTTTATCTTCTGTGATATCTTATCGTTCTTAGACTGTGATTAAGATTCATTATATCTATACTTGTCCTCCGTTCGGAGTTGAGATTTGACAAGTACATTATATAATTGCGTGAGTTGTTGATTAGATAGTAACCTAGGACAGCGTTCTACCGCCGACACTGCGACGTAGGCTGGGCGTTGTTACGTGCTCGTACCCTCACAGCGGGTGCGGGTCGTGACAGCTTCCGTCGTCTTCAACCTCCAGCTAGGACCGAACCTATTCTCAGTCCAGAAGACCAACCCTAAAGCCGAAACCCTAGCCATGCTCCTCTTCCTTCCTCCTCGCCTGAACCCTAGGTTCCACTTCATCGTCTCCGGCCAAAACCCTAGATTTCTAGGTTCTTCTTCCGGTCGAAACCCTAGATTTCTAAGCCTCTAGGTCAGAACCCTAGATCTGGCCATCTTCTTTCCTTTCGACCAGTCCCAACTCTAGATCTAGGTCGAAACCCTAATCCTAGCTTCATCTTCCTTCTATCACTCCAACCCGTCCCGAAACCCTAGCTCGAACCCTAACCCTAACCAGAAATCCTAAAATCAAGAGCTAGAAGAGAGGTTCGAGAGATCGAGGCGGGGAGCTCACCGGCCCGGCGAGGTCGTCGATCCACAGTGCGGCGGATCTCCTCCAGATGGCGACACAGCGACGAACGGCTCCGGTCAGCGGCGGCGAACAGTCGAAAGTCGGTGGGGCTCTGTGGTCCAGATCCGACGTCGTAGGTTCTCCGACCGGTGGCTCAAACTTTCGAAGAGGGCGCTGTTCTCAAAGGGCGGCTAGGCTCTCAAGTGACTGGTCGCCCTTCGAAGCACCAGAATCGAGGCGGCGGCAGCATCTTCGATGAGGGACGACGCTCGAGGGATGATGGTGACGCAGCGCTCGAGTGCTGATGGTGGTGGCGCAGCACACGAGGTGGCGCTGCAGTCGAGACGGCGTGGTCTACGGAGCTTCCTGCTCCGCACTGATGGCGTAGCGCGAGGATCGAGGTGGCTCACTGCTGGTGGCGGTACACGAGGATCGAGGCGGCGGTCGATGGCCGCGATCGCCAGTGGCGGTGCTCTCCGGTGAGGAAGCTCGGCAGTGGTCCTCCAGTGAGAGGAGAGCGAGAACAGAGAGAGATGAGAGAGAGAGGGTGACGTATAGAGAGAGAAAAATGAGGTGTATTGTGGTGTCAGAAATGCATTGGACTGCGTGTAATTTATAATAAAATAATATGTGTGTGTGAGTGGCACAGTAGTAAATAGTATTAGATCTGGGGGTGTGTACAATGGTAGTGTAGGTAAATTAGGATAGATCTGGGGGTTTTCAATAATGGCAGTGCTGTAATTAGAGACAGATCTGAGGGCATAGGAAAATAGTTGTAACTGATTTACAAATTTAAATATCTAAAACAGTCTTTAAAATCGGGTTTTCTCTCCAAAAAAAAACAGCTTTTCAAATCAAAATGGTTCCATGCAGTTTTCAAACTCAAAATCAAAAGTAAGTTGATTTACTAACAGAATTAGTTACTAAACCAATAACCACCCATAACAACCAATCACTTATAAAAAAATTAGTTAGTGAATAAACAGTTTTTCTTTAGCTGCTTAATCAATAATTAATTCGAAATTAGTTAACCAAATTAGTTTTACTTTATTAATCCCATGTAAGTACCAAGTAGCATTACCAAATCATTTACAAAATATCTTTTTATAAAATATCTTTTAAATACGTATTGTCAATAAAGTAGTTTAGTCAAATAAAACTATTACATATATTTTGAATAGAGCAAACTTTTCAGACAATTTATTAACATGATAAACTCAGAGTAGTCTAACATACAAGCACAATTTATCATGGAACACTATAATTACTATTAAATAAAGGGTAATCAAAATTTTGGAAATAGATAAACCTAAGATTAAAAATCAATTTTAACCTACAAAATTCATCATAACAATTTACTTGAAATAAGAAAGACTCTTTTTAGAGAAAATTCAAAAATTTCAAAAATACACGAAAATAAGTTTAGGGAGTTACAAATCTACCCCCTTACAAAAATTTCGTCCTCGAAATTTCAAGGGTTTTGCAATGTACAAAAGCAATTAGAATTTATTAGAGGCTACATGAAAACTAAATAATTTATTGTGAAGTAAAAGAACAAGGACTAACAAGTAGTCACTAGACAATACGAAAAATATTAAATGCAAGAAAAATTCAGAGACAAGCCTTAAAATAGGTAACATAAAAGAAATACAACTACTACAACAAGTAAGAAAGATAATGATCCACTCGGCTGCGATCCTACTGATCCTCATAAACTTGGTCCTCCTGCTGCTGCTCTGGTACTGACCCCTGACGAGTGAAAGCTGCAGGGCAATCCTTCACTTGATGAGTGGCAGATCCACAAATCAAGCATTGCCCTAACTTCTTGCGGCATTCATCGACACGGTGTCCCGATCGCTTGCAGTATGCGCAAGAGAAGTACACCGGGGTCTGGATCTGTCTCTGCTGCCTCGGTGATGTCGGTGCTCGGACATGGTACTGATGCTGAGGTAGCCTCTGCTGAGTGTCGGCCCGCTTCGGTGGACCATAGGAACTGCTGGCGCCAATATCTCTGTCCCGCTTGAGCTTCGGATCCATTTCCTTCTCCACTCCCTGAGCAACTTTAAGGATGCTCGCATATGTAGTGGCCTGACTGATAGCTACTGCAAGACGTAGCTCCCTGGTGAGACCCTTCTTGAACATCCAAGCCCTGTCCTTCGGCGTGCTGACTAGGTTCTCTGCGAACCTGCTGAGTCGGGTGAACTCGGATATATACTGGGCCACTGACATATTCCCCTGCTGCAATGCTTAAAATTGCATCCGAAGCTCGTCCCGCTCCACATCTAGGAAGAACTCATGGAAAAGCAACTTGAAATCCTTCCAAGAAACTCTGGGATCTGCTAACTGGGGCTCCTCCCGGTACCAAGCCCTAGCGATGTCGAAAAGTCGCATGCTCGCAACTTCGACCTTCAAATCATCCGGGATCCTTGCCATCTTCAATGACCGTTCAGCATTCTCCAGCCATTCGTCTGCATAGACTATTCCCTCATCGCCCCAGAAATCTATTGGACAGAGGAACTGATAGTCCTTGGCAGACCCTGGCCTCGGCTCTGCTGGTGCCGGCGGTGCTGGCAGTTGTCACCCCCAGTTTTCAAATTAGGGGTATTTTCGTCATTTTCAAGTTTTATAATATTTTAGGAATTTTATGTGATTTTATATGATTTTTAGGAATTTATTTGAGTCAGTTTGGATTTTATCCAATTCGGACCCAATTTGGAGACCCGGGTAGCCTGGACCCTAGTGGGACCCCCATACTAGCTGGGCTTAGCCCATGTACCATCAAAAATAGGCTAGAAATTATTAACCTATTTTCCATGACTTAATTAGTCATTTTAGAGACTTAATTAGTCGTTTAGAATCGAACCGAATCGAACCGAACCAACCCGATTTCAAATTGAACCCAAACTTAGGTTATTGGGTTGTGGGCTATTGGATCCCAACCCAATAGCCCACACATGGGTGGCCGGCCATGGCTATGAACCCCCCCCCCTCTTTTCTTTGTTTACTTCTCACCTAAGTCTTCTTCTTCTTCCACATAATTTCTTTTCCTCCCAAGCTTTCTCTTCCTCCTCCAAGCATAGGTATGACATTTAACTCCTCCATTAATTCCCCTTTTCATTTATGACATTCACATTAAGTGTAGAGAATCGCATTCTCTACACTTTGCCCCTATTTTGTAGGTTTTTCACTAGAGTTGGTTAAGTGGTTTAATTAAAGGGGATTATGGGTAAATGGTGTATATATGTGTATATATATATATATGTGTATGTATAGATATATATATATATATAGGAATATATATGTATGTATGTATTTGTGTGTGTGTGTAGAGAGTGGTAGAGGAGAGGATGAGAATGGTGGTGTGGTTGTGTGTGTGAGAGTGTGTGTATATATATATGTATAGGTGAGTGTATATATGTGTATATGTGTGTGTATATATATATGTATAGGTGAGTGTATATATGTGTATATGTGTGTGTATATATATATGTATAGGTGTGTGTACATATGTATATATGTGTGTATATATAGGTATATGTGTGTGGGTGTATATGTGTATAGAGAGGAGGAGAAGAAGAGATAACAATAGCAGCAGCAGTAGGTGTTGCAGCAGCAGCAAGCAGGAGCTGCAGCAGCAGCAGCTTGCAGTTGCAGCAGCAGCAGCAGCAGCAGCTAGCAGTCCCAAACCCCCATTGACCCCCATTGTGACCCCCCTAGCACCCTATAAACCCCCCCCCACTTAGTATATATATGTAGGTATATATATATAGATATATATAGGTTTATATATAGAAGATTAGATAAGGAGATTAGATAGAAAGAAGGGAGAAAAGAAGAGTGAATAAGAAAAATAGGAAAAGAGTTTAAGGATTTAGAATTTGAGAAGGAAACTAGAGGAATAAGGAAAAGTGAAGAAGAATAAGAGGGAGGATTAAGAAGAGGAATAAGAGAAGAAGAGGGAGATTAGAGGAGTTGAGAAGAAGGGAAATTAGAATCGAGAATCAAGAAGAGTTAGAATCGAGAATCAATAGAGAGGGTTTTGTTAGAAATCGAGTTAGAGGGCAAAATTGAGCCCGGAGCGTCGGATCGCGACGAAACTTGACATAGGCCTAGAATACGTGATTTAGATTTTGCGGGTAAGCTTCCGGATGGAAATCGGGGTCGTAGGGCGCCGGTATCGCGCCGTGTCAGCGCGTATCTCAAAATACTTGAGATATCTGCAACGGGCCGTATCGTGGACTGGATGTCCGCGTTACCCAAGTATTTTAGTAGATATTATATGTATAGGATAGTACCATACTACCATAGGGAGATCGGGTCAAAATAACGAGCGTAGGTGGGTTAACTAGCTAGTCGCCGAAGGGTGAAATTTGGCCTTTTTAAGGCTAAAATAGGAATTTGGCCTACGGCCGAGAAATTGAGTTTGAAGTCCAAGATGGACTTCGACATAGGTTATATAGGTTGGTATTGAGTAGGATTAGCTGTCTAAACCTAGTCTTGGACCCGGTTGACCATGGTTGACTTTTTGGACTAAAAGTCAACAATGGGTCAACATTTTACCCAATTTGGTCCCAAATTCCATCCAACTTGGACCGTTGACTAAAAGTCAACTATTAGTCACCAATGACCTAGCGTTGACCTAGTGTTGACCTCGAGTTGACCAGAATTGACCCGTTGACCAAAAGTCAACGGTAAGCCAGTTTTCGACTTAGATTGATCCGGTTTAACTTCTAATGTTCTCCCATGACCAAGATTGACCCGACTAGACATGTCTTGACCTAGAATGACTAAATAGGATTTATTTCGATTTAACTTTACTTCCTAAACTTAGTATTGATACGTCTTGTTCTCTATAGGTCCTCGAGACACTGCAGTTGCTCCAGTCGACGTATTCTATCATCTTACAGGCGAGTACATTCTCTGATACTTATTCCCAATTTATGATAACTGCTATGATTCATGTACTTAGTGTTGATATGCTTATTCCCGACACATGGTTCTCACGGATTGGTATTCTTGGATCCCGACGAGAGATGTTTTCTCCTTCTTAGGTTGGGATATATTGTGCAAGCACCCTTGTAGCTCTTGCTCGATATATGGTCACTGATTCTAGAGAAGGCTAGCTACCTTCTCATTAGAATCCCGTGCAGTGACGTGTCCTGTTTGGATCCATTCTACCAGTTGGGGTAGGGGGAGTAGTAGCGTAGGCCTGTGATCAGATCCATCCCGCATTCCCGAACAGTGTGAGTCATATACCGCACATATGACTTGCCAGGCCGATTCTTGACAGGTACCCAAGCCGATCACAAGCTGAAACTACTACTCACACACATTGGATATATAGCTTACCTTGATTTTGTACATGCCATGATCCCGTTCTATTTTCTTGTTCTAGCTCTAGCTTTACAGCTTACCATGCCATGATACATACATGTACACTCCATGATTCATTGTATATGCTCTATTTACAGTCTTATAGCTTTTATTCTATATTGAGATCTGTTATGAGATATATGTACTCGTTCCATCCTGACTGGACTGTTGATAAAATATTACAGATTTCGACGAGGGAGATTGCAGTACCTACTACGGTCCGGACGACGTAGTGGGCCTAGACTTGGTCCCGCAGGGCGTAGCTCCGCCTGATGAGACCATACCACTTGTATAGTTTAGAGTAGGTCTTTGTACTGGACTTTGTCTCCAGTTACTTTTTGAGACTGTACTACTTTTTGAGACTGTATTATATTTGGACTGTACTTAGAGACTGGACTTTTATATTATTTGTTTCTGGACTTGACAGGTTATATTTTCTCGTCTTGTTGTCTTTATCTTTCAGTCTTTACTTTTCGTCTTAGAGTTGTGATTGAGCACTATATATATTCATTGCTTGTCCTCCGTTCGGAGTTGACTATATTCTCGACAGGTTTTGTTATATATATAAACTGTTGTCAGACTAGAAAATACACAGCGTTCCACGCCGTTTTTCCGGTGAGGGCTGGGCGTTGTCGCGTCACGTGCCCTTTTAGCGGGTGCGGGTCGTGACACATTTTAGTGGTGGCCCACGCAGGTCCTGAAGTCGCAATTAGTGCGATGTCGTAGCGGCACTCGTCTTAGAGTGTTGACTACGAGCCTGTGTTACCCATAAGAATAGTAGGCTAGGAGTGCTCAATCACAGTAGGATCTCTCATTGCTTATCTTGCTTACCGTCTTTGATATTGATTTACTGCTTTCTAGCTGTCCTCCTTTGATATTGCCTTCATGTACCATATTGATATCTTCTTCTTAATTTGTCTCCAGGATATTGATGACTCATTCTCCTGACGAGGGGCTCGGGGAGACGGAGAGGTCTGCCACTTCTGGCGGACAGGCTCCGGTTACTTCCCCGGCTGATGGGACTTCTGTTGGGGCTCTTGGGGGTACTCCTCCAGCTACCTCTATGACCATCCCTGGGGCCATTGCGGGTACTCTTCCCATAGTGCCAGGGGCTACAGTGGGAGCTGCGGCGGGTATTCTTCCTCCTCAGCAGGGGACTCCTTCGGTGATGATGGGAGCTATTCCTCCATTGCCTCCTCTGCCCACAGATATGGGGCAGATGCTAGCGTTCTTCCACCAGGTGCTTGAGTCCCAGCGGGCTCAGCACGAGGCTCAGCACGAGGCTCAGTTGAGGCAGACAGAGGTTATACGCCAGGGCATGGAGGATGCGCACAGATTGGCTATGGCGGCAGTGGAGCGTCAGGCTCCACAGAGGGAGGTTCACCAGCAGCAGCCGAAGATTGGGGATATCCATGCTTTCAAGAAGCTTGGTCCGAGGGATTTCAAGGGGACAGAGGGCATTATCTATGCAGATGATTGGCTCGAGGATATCGAGCGCCAGATGGGGGCCTGCCGCCTGGCAGCCGACCTGAGGGTCGAGGCGGTTGGGTTGCAGTTGTTAGATATTGCCCGGACATGGTTCCGGAATGAGCCGGCTCTTGGAGGAGAGGGCCATACTTGGGCAGAGTTCAGGACCTTGTTCAGAGAGAAGTTCTTTTCCCCTACGGACAAGATTGGCCTGGTGCGGCAGTTCCAGAACCTGCAGCAGGGCAGCATGACCGTAGAGGAGTATGCGGCGGAGTTCGGCCGGCTGAGCCGATATGCCGAGTACATGGTGAGTGACCCGGTGATCAGAGCGGAGCGCTTCAGGGAGGGATTGGCATGGGATATCAAGATCCCGATCCCTTCTTTCTACGCGACATATGCGGAGGTTTACGCAGAGGCTCGGAAGGTAGAGAGGGAGTTGGGCTTGAAGCCGAAGAGGGATCGAGATGTGTTTTCTGGGGCCAGTAGCAGTGCAGGGCCTGCTAAGCGCCCTCAGCTTCAGCATCAGTCGTTCCAGCATCACCAGCAGCAGGGGCAGGCCAGAGCGTCTGTCCAGAGGAGTCAGCAGCGTCCAGGGCAGGATGATCCACCGTGCAACTTCTGCAGGAAGCCCGATCATCTCTTCGAGTTCTGTAGGAGGAGACTAGGGCTATGTCTCTTTTGTGGTGCCGCTGGGCATCAGATGCGGGAGTGTCCCAAGAACCCCCGTGTCACTGGAGCTGCTCAGAGGGCACCAGTTCAGAGGGCACCAGCTAGTGTGCCGGTAGTTCAGCAGCGAGGTCCGCTCCCGACTCAGCAGCAGCAGTTTGTTCAGCACCGCCAGCAGAGGGGTGGTCAGGGTAGAGCCTTTACTCTTGCAGCCGAGGAGATGGAGCCTATTGCGGATGTTGTCGTAGGTTCTATTCTGCTCGATTCTTTTCCAGCTTTGGCCTTATTTGATTCTGGTGCTACGCACAGTTTTGTGTCTGTTTCTTTTGCTCTTAGACACAATATTATTGCTGAATCTCTGGGTAGGACTTGCAAGATTATGACTGGGAATGGCATCATCCTAGTTAATAATATTTGCAAGGGGCGGAGAGTTTCTTTGAGAGGCCGGAAGCTGGGTGCGTGTCTGCTCGTAATGCCACTTTCGAGTTACGATGTGGTGCTCGGTATGGATTGGTTGAGCACGCACCACGCTAGCATCGACTGCAGAGGGGGCAGGATTCTGTTTAGGCCGCCGGGAGAGCCGGAGTATGAGTTCACCAGAGGTGCAGTGGAGCAGGGAGATGGTTTCTGCGGAGCGTTGTTGGCGGAGCCAGTGTTGCCACATCCACTCATTGCTGAGTTCTTGGATGTTTTTTCCGAGGAGCTGCCCGGGATGCCGCCTGACCGTGATGTTGAGTTTTCTATAGATCTAGTGCCGGGTGCTGAGCCTATCTCCCAGCATGTCTATAGAATCAACAACAGTGAGTTAGCGGAGCTGAAGAAGCAGGTCGACGAGCTGGAGGACAAGGGCTTTATTCGATCTAGTTTTTCACCTTGGGGCGCGCCAGTTCTTTTCGTCCCCAAGAAGGATGGTACGGTACGTCTGTGTATTGATTACAGGGCGCTCAACAACCTTACCATCAAGAACAAGTATCCTCTGCCGAGGATTGATGACTTGTTCGACCAGTTGAGCGGCGCGAGGGTGTTCTCGAAGATCGACTTGCGTACTGGATACCATCAGCTGAAGGTGAAGCGGGATGACATTCCGAAGACTGCCTTTCGGACCCGCTATGGCCAGTATGAGTATACCGTCATGCCGTTTGGGTTGACCAACGCCCCGGCGGTATTCATGAACTTGATGAACAAGGTATTTCACCAGTACCTTGACAAGTTCGTGGTGGTCTTCATTGATGACATTCTCATCTATTCGAAGACACCAGAGGAGCACGAGAAGCACCTGAGGATTGTGTTGGACACTCTCAGGAGGGAGCAGCTGTACGGGAAGTTGTCCAAGTGCGAGTTCTTCTTGGATCGCGTGGAGTTCCTAGGCCATGTTGTCTCTGGCGAGGGGATTTCAGTGGATCCGAAGAAGATTTCTGCAGTGGAGTCCTGGTCGACGCCGAGCTCAGTAGCAGAGGTTCGGAGTTTTCTGGGTCTGGCAGGTTACTACCGGAGGTTCGTGCAGGACTTTTCCAGGATTGCCCAGCCGATGACCCGCCTTACCAGGAAGGACGAGGAGTCTGTTTGGTCCGATGAGTGCCAGGCCGCCTTCGAGGAGTTGAAGGCGAGGTTGACTACAGCTCCTATCTTGACGCTGCCATCTGGATCTGGTGGTTATACGATCTACAGTGATGCTTCAGGACGGGGTTTGGGTTGTGTGCTTCAGCAGCACGGGAAGGTAATTGCCTATGCATCTAGGCAGTTACGTCCTCATGAGAGGAATTACCCTACCCACGATCTGGAGCTGGCAGCGGTCATCTTTGCTTTGAAGCTGTGGAAACACTATCTGTACGGAGAGCGAGTTGAGATCTATACAGATCACAAGAGCTTGAAGTACGTGTTTACCCAGAAGGAGCTGAATATGAGGCAGAGGCGATGGTTAGAGCTGATGAAGGATTTTGATATATCCTTGCAGTACCATCCGGGGAAGGCCAACGTGGTCGCGGATGCTTTGAGCAGGTATCCCGTGGCTATGTGTTTGACGATGGATCGTCACCTTCTGGCAGATCTGGAGAGCTTGGGCATAGAGGTGATAGTTCCTGGGTTCGAGGCGCAGATGTGGGGTCTGCAGGTACAGTCGGAGCTGATGGACAGAGTCAGGGCAGCTCAGTTTGAGGATGAGGCTCTGAAGGTCATCAGGGAGCAGGTCCAGATGGGACTGTTGGAGGAGTTCTCTTTAGCAGGGGATGGGTCGTTGAGGCATGGTACCAGATTGTGCGTGCCGAGCGGAGGACTTCGGGAGGAGGTTCTTCAGGAGGCGCACCGTTCTCAGTACTCTATGCATCTCGGAGCCAACAAGATGTATAGGGACCTGAGACAGCATGTTTGGTGGTATGGCATGAAACGTGAGGTGGCTCAGTTCGTTGCGAGATGCTTGGTGTGCCAGCAGGTGAAGGCCGGGAGGCAGAGACCCGGTGGATTGCTCCAGCCACTCCCCATTCCTGAGTGGAAGTGGGAGCATATCACTATGGACTTTGTATCCGGGCTTCCGCGCTCTCCAGGAGGGAAGGATGCGATTTGGGTCATTGTTGATCGATTGACCAAATCGGCCCACTTTTTGCCTTTCAAAGTGGGTTTGTCGACGGAGAGGTTGGCCGAGATGTACGTGCGGCAGATAGTCCGATTACATGGGGTGCCAGTGAGTATAGTCTCGGATCGGGACAGCCGATTCACTTCCCACTTCTGGCAGAGTTTGCAGCTTAGCTTGGGCACATCGCTCAAGTTCAGTACAGCATATCACCCCCAGACAGACGGGCAGTCGGAGAGGACGATTCAGACCCTCGAGGATATGCTGCGTACCTGTGTCTTGGACTTCGGGGGATCTTGGGAGGACCACCTTCACTTGGTAGAGTTTGCTTACAACAACAGCTACCAAGCCAGTATAGAGATGTCACCTTTCGAGGCTCTATACGGACGGAGGTGCCGTACTCCCTTGTCTTGGGATGATGTCGGTGAGAGGGTTTTGCTTGGCCCTGAGATGGTGGTAGATGCTGCGAAGAAGGTCAGGGTTATCAGAGATAGACTTTGGGTGGCGCAGGATAGGCAGCGGCACTGGGCCGATAGCCACCGGAGACCATTGGAGTTTGAGGTATAATCTAGATTTTTCTAGTATTTGAGTCTGATTGTGATTGTTTTAGATCAAGCTCTAAGTCTTGTTTTGTTCTTAGGTTGATGATCTTGTCTTTCTGCGGATTTCTCCGACGCGTGGCACGATTCGTTTTGGTGGCGGCGGGAAGCTTAGTCCACGATACATCGGACCATTCCGTATCCTGGACAGGGTCGGTGCAGTGGCTTACCGACTGGAGTTACCGCCTGCACTAGAGGGAGTGCACAGTGTGTTCCACGTGTCGCAGCTGAGACGGTACGTGGCAGATCCCAGTCACGTCTTAGACCACTCAGAGATCGTAGTGGGACCGACACTCAGCTACCCAGAGAAGCCGGTCGAGATCTTGGACCGAAGAGAGAAGGTGCTCCGGAACCAGGTCATTCCCTTGGTTCGCGTTGCATGGAGACACCACTCTCCAGGTGAGTCCACCTGGGAGAGAGAGGACGACATGCGGGAGCGATTCCCATATCTCTTCGAGCCCTGAGGTAAAACTCTTTCTTTTTCTGTCTTGTTCAGTTCATGATTGCTGTGTTAGTCCTCATTCAATTTCGAGGACAAAATTTTTTTTAGGAGGGTAGATTTGTCACCCCCAGTTTTCAAATTAGGGGTATTTTCGTTATTTTCAAGTTTTATAATATTTTAGGAATTTTATGTGATTTTATATGATTTTTAGGAATTTATTTGAGTCAGTTTGGATTTTATCCAATTCGGACCCAATTTGGAGACCCGGGTAGCCTGGACCCTAGTGGGACCCCCATACTAGCTGGACTTAGCCCATGTACCATCAAAAATAGGCTAGAAATTATTAACCTATTTTCCATGACTTAATTAGTCATTTTAGAGACTTAATTAGTCGTTTAGAATCGAACCGAATCGAACCGAACCAACCCGATTTCAAATTGAACCCAAACTTAGGTTATTGGGTTGTGGGCTATTGGATCCCAACCCAATAGCCCACACATGGGTGGCCGGCCATGGCTATGAACCCCCCCCCCCCCCTCTTTTCTTTGTTTACTTCTCACCTAAGTCTTCTTCTTCTTCCACATAATTTCTTTTCCTCCCAAGCTTTCTCTTCCTCCTCCAAGCATAGGTATGACATTTAACTCCTCCATTAATTCCCCTTTTCATTTATGACATTCACATTAAGTGTAGAGAATCTCATTCTCTACACTTTGCCCCTATTTTGTAGGTTTTTCACTAGAGTTGGTTAAGTGGTTTAATTAAAGGGGATTATGGGTAAATGGTGTATATATGTGTATATATATATATATATGTGTATGTATAGATATATATATATATAGGAATATATATGTATGTATGTATTTGTGTGTGTGTGTAGAGAGTGGTAGAGGAGAGGATGAGAATGGTGGTGTGGTTGTGTGTGTGAGAGTGTGTGTATATATATATGTATAGGTGAGTGTATATATGTGTATATGTGTGTGTATATATATATGTATAGGTGAGTGTATATATGTGTATATGTGTGTGTATATATATGTATAGGTGTGTGTACATATGTATATATGTGTGTATATATAGGTATATGTGTGTGGGTGTATATGTGTATAGAGAGGAGGAGAAGAAGAGATAACAATAGCAGCAGCAGTAGGTGTTGCAGCAGCAGCAAGCAGGAGCTGCAGCAGCAGCAGCTTGCAGTTGCAGCAGCAGCAGCAGCTAGCAGTCCCAAACCCCCATTGACCCCCATTGTGACCCCCCTAGCACCCTATAAACCCCCCCCCCCCACTTAGTATATATATGTAGGTATATATATATAGATATATATAGGTTTATATATAGAAGATTAGATAAGGAGATTAGATAGAAAGAAGGGAGAAAAGAAGAGTGAATAAGAAAAATAGGAAAAGAGTTTAAGGATTTAGAATTTGAGAAGGAAACTAGAGGAATAAGGAAAAGTGAAGAAGAATAAGAGGGAGGATTAAGAAGAGGAATAAGAGAAGAAGAGGGAGATTAGAGGAGTTGAGAAGAAGGGAAATTAGAATCGAGAATCAAGAAGAGTTAGAATCGAGAATCAATAGAGAGGGTTTTGTTAGAAATCGAGTTAGAGGGCGAAATTGAGCCCGGAGCGTCGGATCGCGACGAAACTTGACATAGGCCTAGAATACGTGATTTAGATTTTACGGGTAAGCTTCCGGATGGAAATCGGGGTCGTAGGGCGCCGGTATCGCGCCGTGTCAGCGCGTATCTCAAAATACTTGAGATATCTGCAACGGGCCGTATCGTGGACTGGATGTCCGCGTTACCCAAGTATTTTAGTAGATATTATATGTATAGGATAGTACCATACTATCCTAGGGAGATCGGGTCAAAATAACGACCGTAGGTGGGTTAACTAGCTAGTCGCCGAAGGGTGAAATTTGGCCCTTTTAAGGCTAAAATAGGAATTTGGCCTACGGCCGAGAAATTGAGTTTGAAGTCCAAGATGGACTTCGACATAGGTTATATAGGTTGGTATTGAGTAGGATTAGCTGTCTAAACCTAGTCTTGGACCCGGTTGACCACGGTTGACTTTTTGGACTAAAAGTCAACCATGGGTCAACACTTTACCCAATTTGGTCCCAAATTCCATCCAACTTGGACCGTTGACTAAAAGTCAACTATTAGTCACCAGTGACCTAGAGTTGACCTAGTGTTGACCTCGAGTTGACCAGAATTGACCCATTGACCAAAAGTCAACGGTAAGCCAGTTTTCGACCTAGATTGATCCGGTTTAACTTCTAATGTTCTCCCATGACCAAGATTGACCCGACTAGACATGTCTTGACCTAGAATGACTAAATAAGGTTTATTTTGATTTAACTTTACTTCCTAAACTTAGTATTGATACGTCTTGTTCTCTATAGGTCCTCGAGACACTGCAGTTGCTCCAGTCGACGTATTCTATCATCTTACAGGCGAGTACATTCTCTGATACTTATTCCCAATTTATGATAACTGCTATGATTCATGTACTTAGTGTTGATATGCTTATTTCTGACACATGGTTCTCACGGATTGGTATTCTTGGATCCCGACGAGAGATGTTTTCTCCTTCTTAGGTTGGGATATATTGTGCAAGCACCCTTGTAGCTCTTGCTCGATATATGGTCACTGATTCTAGAGAAGGCTAGCTACCTTCTCATTAGAATCCCGTGCAGTGACGTGTCCTGTTTGGATCCATTCTACCAGTTGGGGTAGAGGGAGTAGTAGCGTAGGCCTGTGATCAGATCCATCCCGCATTCCCGAACAGTGTGAGTCATATACCGCACATATGACTTGCCAGGCCGATTCTTGACAGGTACCCAAGCCGATCACAAGCTGAAACTACTACTCACACACATTGGATATATAGCTTACCTTGATTTTGTACATGCCATGATCCCGTTCTATTTTTTTGTTCTAGCTCTAGCTTTACAGCTTACCATGCCATGATACATACATGTACACTCCATGATTCATTGTATATGCTCTATTTACAGTCTTATAGCTTTTATTCTATATTGAGATCTGTTATGAGATATATGTACTCGTTCCATCCTGACTGGACTGTTGATAAAATATTACAGATTTCGACGAGGGAGATTGCAGTACCTACTACGGTCTGGACGACGTAGTGGGCCTAGACTTGGTCCCGCAGGGCGTAGCTCCGCCTGACGAGACCATACCACTTGTATAGTTTAGAGTAGGTCTTTGTACTTGACTTTGTCTCCAGTTACTTTTTGAGACTGTACTACTTTTTGAGACTGTATTATATTTGGACTGTACTTAGAGACTGGACTTTTATATTATTTGTTTCTGGACTTGACAGGTTATATTTTCTCGTCTTGTTGTCTTTATCTTTCAGTCTTTACTTTTCGTCTTAGAGTTGTGATTGAGCACTATATATATTCATTGCTTGTCCTCCGTTCGGAGTTGACTATATTCTCGACAGGTTTTGTTATATATATAAACTGTTGTCAGACTAGAAAATACACAGCGTTCCACACCGTTTTTCCGGTGAGGGCTGGGCGTTGTCGCGTCACGTGCCCTTTTAGCGGGTGCGGGTCGTGACACGTTTTAGTGGTGGCCCACGCAGGTCCTGAAGTCGCAATTAGTGCGATGTCGTAGCGGCACTCGTCTTAGAGTGTTGACTACGAGCCTGTGTTACCCATAAGAATAGTAGGCTAGGAGTGCTCAATCACAGTAGGATCTCTCATTGCTTATCTTGCTTACCGTCTTTGATATTGATTTACTGCTTTCTAGCTGTCCTCCTTTGATATTGCCTTCATGTGCCATATTGATATCTTCTTCTTAATTTGTCTCCAGGATATTGATGACTCATTCTCCTGGCGAGGGGCTCGGGGAGACGGAGAGGTCTGCCACTTCTGGCGGACAGGCTCCGGTTACTTCCCCGGCTGATGGGACTTCTGTTGGGGCTCTTGGGGGTACTCCTCCAGCTACCTCTATGACCATCCCTGGGGCCATTGCGGGTACTCTTCCCGTAGTGCCAGGGGCTACAGTGGGAGCTGCGGCGGGTATTCTTCCTCCTCAGCAGGGGACTCCTTCGGTGATGATGGGAGCTATTCCTACATTGTCTCCTCTGCCCACAGATATGGGGCAGATGCTAGCGTTCTTCCACCAGGTGCTTGAGTCCCAGCGGGCTCAGCACGAGGCTCAGCACGAGGCTCAGTTGAGGCAGACAGAGGTTATACGCCAGGGCATGGAGGATGCGCACAGATTGGCTATGGCGGCAGTGGAGCGTCAGGCTCCACAGAGGGAGGTTCACCAGCAGCAGCCGAAGATTGGGGATATCCATGCTTTCAAGAAGCTTGGTCCGAGGGATTTCAAGGGGACAGAGGGCATTATCTATGCAGATGATTGGCTCGAGGATATCGAGCGCCAGATGGGGGCCTGCCGCCTGGCAGCCGACCTGAGGGTCGAGGCGGTTGGGTTGCAGTTGTTAGATATTGCCCGGACATGGTTCCGAAATGAGCCGGCTCTTGCAGGAGAGGGCCATACTTGGGCAGAGTTCAGGACCTTGTTCAGAGAGAAGTTTTTTTCCCCTACGGACAACATTGGCCTGGTGCGGCAGTTCCAGAACCTGCAGCAGGGCAGCATGACCGTAGAGGAGTATACGGCGGAGTTCGGCCGGCTGAGCCGATATGCCGAGTACATGGTGAGTGACCCGGTGATCAGAGCGGAGCGCTTCAGGGAGGGATTGGCATGGGATATCAAGATCCCGATCCCTTCTTTCTACGCGACATATGCGGAGGTTTACGCAGAGGCTCGGAAGGTAGAGAGGGAGTTGGGCTTGAAGCCGAAGAGGGATCGAGATGTGTTTTCTGGGGCCAGTAGCAGTGCAGGGCCTGCTAAGCGCCCTCAGCTTCAGCATCAGTCGTTCCAGCATCACCAGCAGCAGGGGCAGGCCAGAGCGTCTGTCCAGAGGAGTCAGCAGCGTCCAAGACAGGATGATCCACCGTGCAACTTCTGCAGGAAGCCCGGTCATCTCTTCGAGTTCTGTAGGAGGAGACTGGGGCTATGTCTCTTTTGTGGTGCCGCTGGGCATCAGATGCGGGAGTGTCCCAAGAACCCCCGTGTCACTGGAGCTGCTCAGAGGGCACCAGTTCAGAGGGCACCAGCTAGTGTGCCGGTAGTTCAGCAGCGAGGTCCGCTCCCGACTCAGCAGCAGCAGTTTGTTCAGCACCGCCAGCAGAGGGGTGGTCAGGGTAGAGCCTTTACTCTTACAGCCGAGGAGATGGAGCCTATTGCGGATGTTGTCACAGGTTCTATTCTGCTCGATTCTTTTCCAGCTTTGGCCTTATTTGATTCTGGTGCTACGTACAGTTTTGTGTCTGTTTCTTTTGCTCTTAGGCACAATATTATTGCTGAATCTCTGGGTAGGACTTGCAAGATTATGACTGGGAATGGCATCATCCTAGTTAATAATGTTTGCAAGGGGCGGAGAGTTTCCTTGAGAGGCCGAGAGCTGGGTGCGTGTCTGCTCGTAATGCCACTTCCGAGTTACGATGTGGTGCTCGGTATGGATTGGTTGAGCACGCACCACGCTAGCATCGACTGCAGAGGGGGCAGGATTCTGTTTAGGCCGCCGGGAGAGCCGGAGTATGAGTTCACCAGAGGTGCAGTGGAGCAGGGAGATGGTTTCTGCGGAGCGTTGTTGGCGGAGCCAGTGTTGCCACATCCACTCATTGCTGAGTTCTTGGATGTTTTTCCCGAGGAGCTGCCCGGGATGCCGCCTGACCGTGATGTTGAGTTTTCTATAGATCTAGTGCCGGGTGCTGAGCCTATCTCCCAGCATGTCTATAGAATCAACAACAGTGAGTTAGCGGAGCTGAAGAAGCAGGTCGACGAGCTGGAGGACAAGGGCTTTATTCGATCTAGTTCTTCACCTTGGGGCGCGCCAGTTCTTTTCGTCCCCAAGAAGGATGATACGGTACGTCTGTGTATTGATTACAGGGCGCTCAACAACCTTACCATCAAGAATAAGTATCCTCTGCCGAGGATTGATGACTTGTTCGACCAGTTGAGCGGCGCGAGGGTGTTCTCGAAGATCGACTTGCGTACTGGGTACCATCAGCTGAAGGTGAAGCGGGATGACATTCCGAAGACTGCCTTTCGGACCTGCTATGGCCAGTATGAGTATACCGTCATGCCGTTTGGGTTGACCAACGCCCCGGCGGTATTCATGAACTTGATGAACAAGGTATTTCACCAGTACCTTGACAAGTTCATGGTGGTCTTCATTGATGACATTCTCATCTATTCGAAGACACCAGAGGAGCACGAGAAGCACCTGAGGATTGTGTTGGACACTCTCAGGAGGGAGCAGCTGTACGAGAAGTTGTCCAAGTGCGAGTTCTTCTTGGATCGCGTGGAGTTCCTAGGCCATGTTGTCTCTGGCGAGGGGATTTCAGTGGATCCGAAGAAGATTTCTGCAGTGGAGTCCTGGTCGACGCCGAGCTCAGTAGCAGAGGTTCGGAGTTTTCTGGGTCTGGCAGGTTACTACCGGAGGTTCGTGCAGGACTTTTCCAGGATTGCCCAGCCGATGACCCGCCTTACCAGGAAGGACGAGGAGTCTGTTTGGTCCGATGAGTGCCAGGCCGCCTTCGAGGAGTTAAAGGCGAGGTTGACTACAGCTCCTATCTTGACGCTGCCATCTGGATCTGGTGGTTATACGATCTACAGTGATGCTTCAGGACGGGGTTTAGGTTGTGTGCTTCAGCAGCACGGGAAGGTAATTGCCTATGCATCTAGGCAGTTACGTCCTCATGAGAGGAATTACCCTACCCACGATCTGGAGCTGGCAGCGGTCATCTTTGCTTTGAAGCTGTGGAAACACTATCTGTACGGAGAGCGAGTTGAGATCTATACAGATCACAAGAGCTTGAAGTACGTGTTTACCCAGAAGGAGCTGAATATGAGGCAGAGGCGATGGTTAGAGCTGATGAAGGATTTTGATATATCCTTGCAGTACCATCCGGGGAAGGCCAACGTGGTCGCGGATGCTTTGAGCAGGTATCCCGTGGCTATGTGTTTGACGATGGATCGTCACCTTCTGGCAGATCTGGAGAGCTTGGGCATAGAGGTGATAGTTCCTGGGTTCGAGGCGCAGATGTGGGGTCTGCAGGTGCAGTCGGAGCTGATGGACAGAGTCAGGGCAGCTCAGTTTGAGGATGAGGCTCTGAAGGTCATCAGGGAGCAGGTCCAGATGGGACTGTTGGAGGAGTTCTCTTTAGCAGGGGATGGGTCGTTGAGGCATGGTACCAGATTGTGCGTGCCGAGCGGAGGACTTCGGGAGGAGGTTCTTCAGGAGGCGCACCGTTCTCAGTACTCTATGCATCTCGGAGCCAACAAGATGTATAGGGACCTGAGACAGCATGTTTGGTGGTATGGCATGAAACGTGAGGTGGCTCAGTTCGTTGCGAGATGCTTGGTGTGCCAGCAGGTGAAGGCCGGGAGGCAGAGACCCGGTGGATTGCTCCAGCCACTCCCCATTCCTGAGTGGAAGTGGGAGCATATCACTATGGACTTTGTATCCGGGCTTCCGCGCTCTCCAGGAGGGAAGGATGCGATTTGGGTCATTGTTGATCGATTGACCAAATCGGCCCACTTTTTGCCTTTCAAAGTGGGTTTGTCGACGGAGAGGTTGGCCGAGATGTACGTGCGGCAGATAGTCCGATTACATGGGGTGCCAGTGAGTATAGTCTCGGATCGGGACAGCCGATTCACTTCCCACTTCTGGCGGAGTTTGCAGCTTAGCTTGGGCACATCGCTCAAGTTCAGTACAGCATATCACCCCCAGACAGACGGGCAGTCGGAGAGGACGATTCAGACCCTCGAGGATATGCTGCGTACCTGTGTCTTGGACTTCGGGGGATCTTGGGAGGACCACCTTCACTTGGTAAAGTTTGCTTACAACAACAGCTACCAAGCCAGTATAGAGATGTCACCTTTCGAGGCTCTATACGGACGGAGGTGCCGTACTCCCTTGTCTTGGGATGATGTCGGTGAGAGGGTTTTGCTTGGCCCTGAGATGGTGGTAGATGCTGCGGAGAAGGTCAGGGTTATCAGAGATAGACTTCGGGTAGCGCAGGATAGGCAGCGGCACTGGGCCGATAGCCACCGGAGACCATTGGAGTTTGAGGTATAATCTAGATTTTTCTAGTATTTGAGTCTGATTGTGATTGTTTTAGATCAAGCTCTAAGTCTTGTTTTGTTCTTAGGTTGACGATCTTGTCTTTCTGCGGATTTCTCCGACGCGTGGCACGATTCGTTTTGGTGGCGGCGGGAAGCTTAGTCCACGATACATCGGACCATTCCGTATCCTGGACAGGGTCGGTGCAGTGGCTTACCGACTGGAGTTACCGCCTGCACTAGAGGGAGTGCACAGTGTGTTCCACGTGTCGCAGCTGAAACGGTACGTGGCAGATCCCAGTCACGTCTTAGACCACTCAGAGATCATAGTGGGACCGACACTCAGCTACCCAGAGAAGCCGGTCGAGATCTTGGACCGAAGAGAGAAGGTGCTCCGGAACCAGGTCATTCCCTTGGTTCGCGTTGCATGGAGACACCACTCTCCAGGTGAGTCCACCTGGGAGAGAGAGGACGACATGCGGGAGCGATTCCTATATCTCTTCGAGCTCTGAGGTAAAACTCTTTCTTTTTCTGTCTTGTTCAGTTCATGATTGCTGTGTTAGTCCTCATTCAATTTCGAGGACGAAATTTTTTTTAGGAGGGTAGATTTGTCACCCCCAGTTTTCAAATTAGAGGTATTTTCGTCATTTTCAAGTTTTATAATATTTTAGGAATTTTATGTGATTTTATATGATTTTTAGGAATTTATTTGAGTCAGTTTGGATTTTATCCAATTCGGACCCAATTTGGAGACCCGGGTAGCCTGGACCCTAGTGGGACCCCCATACTAGCTGGGCTTAGCCCATGTACCATCAAAAATAGGCTAGAAATTATTAACCTATTTTCCATGACTTAATTAGTCATTTTAGAGACTTAATTAGTCGTTTAGAATCGAACCGAATCGAACCGAACCAACCCGATTTCAAATTGAACCCAAACTTAGGTTATTGGGTTGTGGGCTATTGGATCCCAACCCAATAGCCCACACATGGGTGGCCGGCCATGGCTATGAACCCCCCCCCCCCCCTCTTTTCTTTGTTTACTTCTCACCTAAGTCTTCTTCTTCTTCCACATAATTTCTTTTCCTCCCAAGCTTTCTCTTCCTCCTCCAAGCATAGGTATGACATTTAACTCCTCCATTAATTCCCCTTTTCATTTATGACATTCACATTAAGTGTAGAGAATCTCATTCTCTACACTTTGCCCCTATTTTGTAGGTTTTTCACTAGAGTTGGTTAAGTGGTTTAATTAAAGGGGATTATGGGTAAATGGTGTATATATATATATATATATATATATATATATATATATATATATATATATGTGTATGTATAGATATATATATATATAGGAATATATATGTATGTATGTATTTGTGTGTGTGTGTAGAGAGTGGTAGAGGAGAGGATGAGAATGGTGGTGTGGTTGTGTGTGTGAGAGTGTGTGTATATATATATGTATAGGTGAGTGTATATATGTGTATATGTGTGTGTATATATATATGTATAGGTGAGTGTATATATGTGTATATGTGTGTGTATATATATATGTATAGGTGTGTGTACATATGTATATATGTGTGTATATATAGGTATATGTGTGTGGGTGTATATGTGTATAGAGAGGAGGAGAAGAAGAGATAACAATAGCAGCAGCAGTAGGTGTTGCAGCAGCAGCAAGCAGGAGCTGCAGCAGCAGCAGCTTGCAGTTGCAGCAGCAGCAGCAGCTAGCAGTCCCAAACCCCCATTGACCCCCATTGTGACCCCCCTAGCACCCTATAAACCCCCCCCCCACTTAGTATATATATGTAGGTATATATATATAGATATATATAGGTTTATATATAGAAGATTAGATAAGGAGATTAGATAGAAAGAAGGGAGAAAAGAAGAGTGAATAAGAAAAATAGGAAAAGAGTTTAAGGATTTAGAATTTGAGAAGGAAACTAGAGGAATAAGGAAAAGTGAAGAAGAATAAGAGGGAGGATTAAGAAGAGGAATAAGAGAAGAAGAGGGAGATTAGAGGAGTTGAGAAGAAGGGAAATTAGAATCGAGAATCAAGAAGAGTTAGAATCGAGAATCAATAGAGAGGGTTTTGTTAGAAATCGAGTTAGAGGGCAAAATTGAGCCCGGAGCGTCGGATCGCGACGAAACTTGACATAGGCCTAGAATACGTGATTTAGATTTTGCGGGTAAGCTTCCGGATGGAAATCGGGGTCGTAGGGCGCCGGTATCGCGCCGTGTCAGCGCGCATCTCAAAATACTTGAGATATCTGCAACGGGCCGTATCGTGGACTGGATGTCCGCGTTACCCAAGTATTTTAGTAGATATTATATGTATAGGATAGTACCATACTACCCTAGGGAGATCGGGTCAAAATAACGAGCGTAGGTGGGTTAACTAGCTAGTCGCCGAAGGGTGAAATTTGGCCTTTTTAAGGCTAAAATAGGAATTTGGCCTACGGCCGAGAAATTGAGTTTGAAGTCCAAGATGGACTTCGACATAGGTTATATAGGTTGGTATTGAGTAGGATTAGCTGTCTAAACCTTGTCTTGGACCCGGTTGACCACGGTTGACTTTTTGGACTAAAAGTCAACCATGGGTCAACACTTTACCCAATTTGGTCCCAAATTCCATCCAACTTGGACCGTTGACTAAAAGTCAACTATTAGTCACCAATGACCTAGAGTTGACCTAGTGTTGACCTCGAGTTGACCAGAATTGACCCGTTGACCAAAAGTCAACGGTAAGCCAGTTTTCGACCTAGATTGATCCGGTTTAACTTCTAATGTTCTCCCATGACCAAGATTGACCCGACTAGACATGTCTTGACCTAGAATGACTAAATAGGATTTATTTTGATTTAACTTTACTTCCTAAACTTAGTATTGATACGTCTTGTTCTCTATAGGTCCTCGAGACACTGCAGTTGCTCCAGTCGACGTATTCTATCATCTTACAGGCGAGTACATTCTCTGATACTTATTCCCAATTTATGATAACTGCTATGATTCATGTACTTAGTGTTGATATGCTTATTCCCGACACATGGTTCTCACGGATTGGTATTCTTGGATCCCGACGAGAGATGTTTTCTCCTTCTTAGGTTGGGATATATTGTGCCAGCACCCTTGTAGCTCTTGCTCGATATATGGTCACTGATTCTAGAGAAGGCTAGCTACCTTCTCATTAGAATCCCGTGCAGTGACGTGTCCTGTTTGGATCCATTCTACCAGTTGGGGTAGGGGGAGTAGTAGTGTAGGCCTGTGATCAGATCCATCCCGCATTCCCGAACAGTGTGAGTCATATACCGCACATATGACTTGCCAGGCCGATTCTTGACAGGTACCCAAGCCGATCACAAGCTGAAACTACTACTCACACACATTGGATATATAGCTTACCTTGATTTTGTACATGCCATGATCCCGTTCTATTTTCTTGTTCTAGCTCTAGCTTTACAGCTTACCATGCCATGATACATACATGTACACTCCATGATTCATTGTATATGCTCTATTTACAGTCTTATAGCTTTTATTCTATATTGAGATCTGTTATGAGATATATGTACCCGTTCCATCCTGACTGGACTGTTGATAAAATATTACAGATTTCGACGAGGGAGATTGCAGTACCTACTACGGTCCGGACGACGTAGTGGGCCTAGACTTGGTCCCGCAGGGCGTAGCTCCGCCTGACGAGACCATACCACTTGTATAGTTTAGAGTAGGTCTTTGTACTGGACTTTGTCTCCAGTTACTTTTTGAGACTGTACTACTTTTTGAGACTGTATTATATTTGGACTGTACTTAGAGACTGGACTTTTATATTATTTGTTTCTGGACTTGACAGGTTATATTTTCTCGTCTTGTTGTCTTTATCTTTCAGTCTTTACTTTTCGTCTTAGAGTTGTGATTGAGCACTATATATATTCATTGCTTGTCCTCCGTTCGGAGTTGACTATATTCTCGACAGGTTTTGTTATATATATAAACTGTTGTCAGACTAGAAAATATACAGCGTTCCACGCCGTTTTTCCGGTGAGGGCTGGGCGTTGTCGCGTCACGTGCCCTTTTAGCGGGTGCGGGTCGTGACAGCAGTGCTGGTGGAGCTGGCTCTCTGGTCCTGAGTGCGTCGACGATGGTCTCTCTGAACTGCGCAGCTTGGTGATTCTGGACCTCCATGAATTGTTGGAACATGGCCATCACTTGCGTGCCATCGAACATCATCGTCGGTGGAATCGGCTGAGGCGGAGGCGGTGGAAGCTGCTCCTGTGCACTGGGTGCAGGCTGCTCACTGGTCCCAGCGTTCGTCGTGGCGACCGTCCGGCAAAAGAAATAAACTGTTGATTGCTATATCCTATAAAATCATAAGTTATCCTAAAATCATAAGTAAAATCAAATTTTTCAAAAAAAAATATTTTTTTAAACATCAATAACCATAAACCATAAACCATAAACCATTAATCATAAACCATTTTCATAAACCATAAACCATTTTTATAAACCATAAACCATTAACCATTTTCCCGCGGTTCCTATGTTGTGATGAGTTTTTCTTAGCTTTAGCTGGTCCCCCAATAACACTTATAGTCTAAGTGTCATTAGGACAGAGACCTGCATGGGCCACCACTAAAAACATGTCACGTCCCGCTCCCGAATAATCGGATACGAGTCGGACACGCCCAGCCTTCGTCGTTGGACACGACGAAGTAAGCTGTACAATACTAATGAAAACTCACAATGTAATGTAAACCAAAACACAGCTTTTATAACGTTCCCAGAAATCACCAATATCCATCAAGTGTTTTAAATACAAAATCAGCCGGAGACAAATCCGGTCAAATGAAATAATATACAATAATGAATCTCTAAGATACAATCTCCAGAAAAATAAATGAAATAAAAAACTGCAATATCCAAGCAATCACCAGCTCCATGTAATCTCCCACTCACCTGCAACGATCCTATCAGGAAAAGAGCAAAGTACAACCCTGACCAGAAAATATACAATGTAATCTGTGATCCAGAGTACAAGATGAAACTAGAATACCAGAATAATAAAACATGAAATAAAACTGAACTGTGGTACCAGAAATGAAATGTAAAACTGCAGGCAATGGATGACAATCAATATGCTAGACAATGAACACGGCTATCAATGTACAAGGCAATGAATCACGACAATCAATATGCAATTGTGACAATTTTGAAATATTAAAACTAATGTGTGACCGACTTAGGAGCAATCAATCAATCAATGATGCAATGAGTCAATTCTACAAGGTCCGGCTTTATCGTACGTGAAGTGTACGATTAGGCTATCCACAATACCTATGTTGGGTGTGGTCACACAAAAGCTAATATTTTCTCCAATCCCGTAATAACAATGAAGCACAAGCAATGAACAATGACACAAGACAATCGTGTATAATTCGTATCCGATATGAGAACATGACACATGAAGGTAAGACAGAAAACAAGGTACAAGTCAAGTCAGTGTACTTGCCTCGGTTTGGTTGCACGAGAGTAGTACTGCATGGTTGTAATGAATCACCTGTTATATGTTGTACATTTATTAGGGTTTTAAACTATGACAATTATCACAATAAATTATTATCCATATATTAGCTAATAGCTATCAATATATATTATAGCTCTATAACTTTTAGAAACATTTTTTTATTTACTAAAATTATTTATCAAGAAATTAGAAATATTTAAACTAGTTTTTGCAAGAAAACATTTATGTTTAGAAGGTACTTTTTATTAACCATAAACTAACTAATTATTATTAAAATAATTTGTAAACTTTATAAAAATAGCTTTGGCTTAGAGACATATTTACTAGTTAAATCATCAATTATATATATAAACCAGCAGTAATTTGCTACTAAACATTTTAAATGACTATTAAGAAATAAAAATACTTTAAAGTATATCTAGTGAATTACTAGAAATTAACAATTATTTATCTACAATTTATATGAGGAAAAATAACTGATAAATACACTAATAGTAGTTAACAGGAATTAAACAATTAATAAAAATCAGCCTTTCCTGTTAAGCCCAGCCCAACTCTGTTACAGCCCACAAACCCAGCCTATTTACTAATAACTAAACTTAATATTATTTAAACAATCAGCCCAAAAGAGCAGACCAGCCCACTGTTAAATAATAATTTTTTTAACTTACTAAAAATATAACAGCCCAAAAACTCAGCCCGCTCACTGGCCCAGAGCCCAATTTATACTCTGTTAAACAAACAAATAAAACTTAACTCTTACAATTAAAATACAGCCCAGACCTCTCACCTGGCCCAGGGACACGGCCCAAAACCCAGCCCAATGACTCAAGATAATAATCCCATAACCTTTCTCTCTCCTCTTCAATCACTCGAAAAATCCAGAAACCACTGAACTTTCGGGAGAGCTCTCCAAAAAAATCAGAACTCTCGAGGGAGCTCTCTCGTCTTCTCCGGCGAGAGCTCGTCCCCTCCGGCGACTCTGGCGAGACCCTACTCCGTCTCTTCTTCCTCTGGTCTTCTTCCTCCAGTCTTCTAGCCCCATCCTGAAACCCTAAGTTCTAGGCTTCCGTCATCTTCAACCTCCAGCTAGGACCGAACCTATTCTCAGTCCAGAAGACCAACCCTAAAGCCGAAACCCTAGCCATGCTCCTCTTCCTTCCTCCTCGCCTGAACCCTAGGTTCCACTTCATCGTCTCCGACCAAAACCCTAGATTTCTAGGTTCTTCTTCCAGTCGAAACCCTAGATTTCTAAGCCTCTAGGTCAGAACCCTAGATCTGGCCATCTTCTTCCATTTCGACCAGTCCCAACTCTAGATCTAGGTCGAAACCCTAATCCTAGCTTCATCTTCCTTCAATCTCTCCAACCCGTCCCGAAACCCTAGCTCGAACCCTAACCCTAACCAGAAACCCTAAAATCAAGAGCTAGAAGAGAGGTTCGAGAGATCGAGGCGGGGAGCTCACTGGCCCGACGAGGTCGTCGATCCACAGTGCAGCGGATCTCCTCCAGATGGCGATACAGCGGCGAACGGCTCCGGTCAGCGGCGGCGAATAGTCGAAAGTCGGTGGGGCTCTGTGGTCCAGATCCGGCGTCGTAGATTCTCCGACCGGTGGCTCAAACTTTCGAAGAGGGCGTTGTTCTCAAAGGGTAGCTCGGCTCTCAAGTGACTGGTTGCCCTTCGAAGCACCAGAATCGAGGCGGCAGCAGCATCTTCGATGAGGGACGGCGCTCGAGGGATGACGGTGACGCAGCACTCGAGTGCTGATGGCGGTGGCGCAGCACACGAGGTGGCACTGCAGTCGAGACGGTGCGGTCTACGGAGCTCACTGCTCTGCACTGATGGCGTGGCACGAGGATCGAGGTGGCTCACTGCTGATGGCGGTGCACGAGGATCGAGGTGGCGGTCGATGGCCGCGATCGCCAGTGGCGGTGCTCTCCGGCGAGGAAGCTCGGCGGTGGTCCTCCAGTGAGAGGAGAGAGAGAACAGAGAGACATGAGAGAGAGAGAGGGTGACGTGTAGAGAGAGAAAAATAAGGTGTACTGTGGTGTCAGAAATGCATTAGGCTGCGTGTAATTTATAATAAAATAATATGTGTGTGTGAGTGGCACAGTAGTAAATAGTATTAGATCTGGGGGTGTGTACAATGGTAGTGTAGGTAAATTAGAATAGATCTGGGGGTTTTCAATAATGGCAGTGCTGTAATTAGAGACAGATCTGAGGGCATAGGAAAATAGTTGTATCTGATTTACAAAATTTAAATATTTAAAACAGTCTTTAAAATCGGGTTTTTCCTCCAAAAAAACAGCTTTTTAAATCAAAATGGTTCCATGCAGTTTTCAAATTCAAAATCAAAAGTAAGTTGATTTGCTAACAGAATTAGTTACTAAACCAATAACCACCCATAACAACCAATCACTTATAAAAAAAAAATTAGTTAGTGAATAAACAGTTTTTCTTTAGCCGCTTAATCAATAATTAATCCAAAATTAGTTAACTAAATTAGTTTTACTTTATTAATCCCATGTAAGTACCAAGTAGCATTACCAAATCATTTACAAAATATCTTTTTATAAAATATCTTTTAAATACGTATTGTCAATAAAGTAGTTTAGTCAAATAATACTATTACATATATTTTGAATAGAGCAAACTTTTCAGACAATTTATTAACATGATAAACTCAGAGTAGTCTAACATACAAGCACAATTTATCATGGAACACTATAATTACTATTAAATAAAGGGTAATCAAAATTTTGGAAATAGATAAACCTAAGATTAAAAATCAATTTTAACTTACAAAATTCATCATAACAATTTACTTGAAACAAGAAAGATTCTTTTTAGAGAAAATTCAAAACTTTCAAAAATACACGAAAATAAGTTTAGGGAGTTACAATAACACATAACCAATTTAATGGCATTCTTACCACGGCCGTGCTCCTTTTCTGCACAAAATATACATGATACTTACCACCTGCACAAGACAATAGGTGAGCATGCAATCTATCCTATATGCGATCATTGGTGATATCGACACCATGAAGGACGATTACGTAGCCTTGCGACGCGCCCTCCAGTCCAGGTAGCGAGCCTAACTGGAGGTCTCGCAATGCCTCACGCCGAAGCACGATTTCCATAATTTCTTCCTAGGCCGATTCGGTCCCAGGACCCCGGGTACCGTCTCGAGGAAAACTCACCTTGTGCACAAGTCATCCTTGACCATGCGAATGTATGAACAGTTTAATATGTATGAAGTAAATTGCATAGCGTAACCATTATCAAATCACATAATCATTCCTACTCGTGCAAGGGTCATTTTTCCCGAAACCGTACGTTCTGATTTAGCATCCCGTAGGCACCAAATTCTCCGAGGCATGATGTACCGCAACCAAGGTTTTCATCGTTGTGTTTTGCATGGCATGAAATATATTCTATCTCTTTCTTAGAACTTTTATCTTTTCTCTACTTAGTGTGAACCTATCGATTCAGAGTTAACTTCCCTAGGTTGATATATTATCCCGAGCTCTTGATCTTAGTGGCAAGCATACATCCCGTTAGCATCATCGATTTGAACGTTGAACTTTAAGAATTTAGTTGGCAGGAAGGAGTAGAAAAGAAGGGGCCGAAGAACCACCCACCTAAGGAGATTGCGCCGAGAGTAGGAGAACGCTTCACGACGGTCAAGCGTCAATTACACGAACTCCTGCAATGGCACGAGCATCGAATTAGAACCCTTCCTTCAATCCTTCCTTCAAAATTTCCAAAGACACATTCAGAAATCGACGCAAAAGCACACTATCAAATCCACGCAACAATTCATTCAGAAAGCCAAAAAAACCAATAAAATCAACGGTAGACGGGTTGTGTCGCTCTCTTTAGAGTTCCTTCGCCAAGACGCCGCCTACCGCATCTAGGACTTATTCCAACAGTAGTCGATCCATTAGTTGGAACGGTACTCATATCACTCGTCCAAATCGATTTTATTGATGCCATGATTTTTGTATACCAAACTCGTCGCCGAGTCAGACTAGCCATCTATGTTCCCGACCATGTCTAACTTGGCACGAGCCTATTACATAGTGCTTCGCCCCAACGGGAACGGGACACTACATGTATCACGTTTCATCTCGAGATGCCTAGTTTGCCAGCAGGTCAAGGCGGAGCGCCAGAGGCCAGCTGGTCTGTTGCAGCCGTTACCCATTCCCGAGTGGAAGTGGGAACACATTACGATGGACTTCGTCTTAGGGCTTCCTCATTCCCAAGGAGGGAAGGATGCCATTTGGGTCATCGTGGACAGGCTGACGAAGTGTGCGCACTTCATACCCTTCAAGGTGGGGCTTTCCACCGAGAAGTTGGCAGAGCTATACATGCAGCAGATAGTTCGCTTGCACGGAGTACCAGTGAGCATCGTGTCGGACAGAGACAGCAGATTCATGTCCTACTACTGGAGGAGCTTGCAGGAGGAGTTGGGCAGTCGGCTCAAGTTCAGTACGGCGTACCACCCACAGACAGATGGGCAGTCCGAGAGGACGATACAGACGCTGGAGGACATGCTGAGAACTTATGTGCTGGACTTTGGCGGATCATGGGAGAGCCATCTGCACTTGGTAGAGTTTTCATACAACAACAGCTACCAAGCCAGTATCGGTATATCTCCTTTCGAGGCACTATATGGACGACGATGCCGTACATCGCTCTTTTGGGATGATGTTGGGGACAGAGTTATGCTTGGGCCAGAGATGATCATGGATGCAGCAGAGAAGGTTGGGATGATTAGAGACAGGCTCAGAGTAGCTCAGGACAGGCAGAAACACTGGGCCAATGCTAGTCGCAGACCGATGGAGTTCGCTGATGGAGATATGGTGCTGGTGAAGATATCACCTACTAGAGGGACGATCCGGTTCGGACGAGGAGGGAAGCTGAGCCCCAGATACATCGGGCCGTTCGAGGTACTTGGCAGGATCGGAGAGGTAGCTTACAGGGTTGTACTTCCACCCAACCTAGCAGGAGTTCATGATGTCTTTCACGTATCCCAGCTGAGAAGATATGTTCCAGAACCCAGCCATGTGCTAGATCATTCAGAGTTGGAGATCGGACCGAGCCTTGCAGTTACTGAGCAGCCCGTGGAGATATTAGATAGGAGGGAGAAGAGGCTGAGGAACAAGGTTATACCCTTAGTACGAGTAGCTTGGAGCCGTCACTCTCCGGGTGAATCTACTTGGGAGAGGGAGTCAGACATGAGGGAGAGATACCCTTACTTGTTCGATCCAACAGCTGCGAGGGAACCACCCATTCCCGTTTGATACCCTAGAGGTTAGTTTCGATCATAGCCTTAGTCATTTGTTGCATTGCTTGCTATGTTAGAAAATTGTCGGGTCTTCAATCCTTGTGAATTTCGAGGACAAAATTTTTCAAGGAGGAAAGACTTGTCAGCCCCTGTTTTTCAAATTTTGTTTTAATTAGTGTTAATTAGTTGCTAATGGCATATTTATCGTTAAAATAATTATTATGATTTTTAAGAATTTTTCCATAATTTTTAAATGATTTTTAAATAGTTTTTAAGTCAAAATATATCATTTATAATTAACTGAATTATTTTAATATTGTTTTGTAATTTTTAATTTTGTTTTAATATTAGATTGTAATAAAATAAATTGTTTTAATTGAAGTTTGCAAATAATATTTGCAAACTGTTTGGGCGGCGCGCAGTTGTGCAAAACCCCAAACTCCGAGGGGTTTTCTGCAAGACCCTAATCTCACCCACCCCCGATGACCGTGCGATGTCGTCTTCTCCGGCGTACACTCGTAGTAAGCCTAACCCTAATCCTAATTCGAACCCTAATTCGACCGACCTACAGCCCTATAAAACTACCCCGAACCCCAAAACCCTAACCCTACTTCATTTTGACCCCCTCACGACCACCGTCTCCCCTACTTCCCCTTCGCCTGAACCTTAGCTCCGACCATACCCCACCGCAACCTCCACAGCAACCATCACCGCCATCGATCACCACCACTAGACGCGCCACGCCGAGACGAATGCAGCGCCACCCGAGCGTCGCGTCTTCGACGCCCCTAGCCGCCGTCAGCACACTCGACGACCCCCAGTTTGCCGGACACGTGAGTAACACCCTAAAAACTGTGTCGTGTGTGTCCCAGTCTCACACATGCGACTCGTCGTGTCCTGACGAACCTAGGGGTAAGTCTGGACACGTTTAACTCGACTCATGCGTGTCCCAAACAGTCGGGACACTTGGACTTGGCCATCTCTTCGTGTCCCAAACAGTCAGGACACGAAGTTGGCTATCGGGTTTAAACCCGTAACTTAAACCTAAATAACATTAACCCAAACCCTACCCCTAACACACAGCTCGGGCTGACCCCCTGGCCAGCCCGACCGAGCCTAAGAACCCGACCCCCCTCTAGGCCGAGTTCGAACCCCCCCATGCTGCTTTGTTTTGTTTTCTTTTTTCGTTTTCTTTTTGTTTTGTTTTATTTTATTATTTATGTGTATATATAAATTTATGTATATATGTATACATGTATATGTATATATATATTATTATATATACTTTATTATATATATATATATATATATATAAATAAAAATGGCAGCGGCGGCGCATGGGATCCCGAGCTCTGCTAGGGCATCAACCCTCGGCGTCGTGGAGGCCGCCAACCGCCCCCCGGACCGGGGGAAAGGCAAGGGGGGGCGGGGGCGGCCGGTGGCGACCGGCCAGGGGCGGACGGCGGCGGCGGGCCGCCGGCGAACGGTGTGGCTGCTGCTGCACGCAGCAGCGGGGGCGCGGGAGGGCAGCCGACGACCCGGGGAGGCCCGGCGACCCCCCCCGGGGGGCGGGCGGCTGCCGGCGACCCCTCCCAGGCGGGGGGGGCTGGCCGGGGCGGGCTGCGGGCGGGAAATCCCCTTCCGGGCAAGGTTTCTGCTGGGAATTCGACGACGGCGACATCCGGGGGGTCCCCGATGGTGTTCGCCGCCCAAAGAACATCGTCGGGATTGGAGGATGAGGAGGGGGCATGGACCACGGTCCAGAATCGGAGGGTCCGACGCGGAGGAGGGCAACGATCACAGTTCCCTGAGGCTAGGAGGGGCACAACATATACGCAGGGATCGGACAGGAGGGCGGGGATAGCCAGGAGAGCGGGTACATCGGGGGGACAGGCACACTCGGGGGTTCGGGAGGGACAAGCCAGGATTGCATGGCGGCCTCGTGCGAAAGGGGCGACTGGGACGGCTGTCCCAGTTATCGGAGGGAGAGTTACTGCTGCGAGCACGAGTGCCAGGCCACCCCCGACGTCCCCACCACGGAGTTCGGGCCCGCGGCCTGTATCCTGGGCAGATGCATGCAAGGTGGGGGTCGCCAAGACGCCGGCATCGATGGAGTACGTTGCTCCTATGGAGATTGGGGGCGAGCTCTGCGCCGACTTCCCGGCCGATGAAGTGGCGAAGGTGACGGCATTCTGGGAGAACACGTTAGTGCTATACGTGTTGGGGAGCAAGCCCTTCTACGGGCAGATCAGAGGATATGCGGACAGAGTCTGGCGGCCGAAGGGGAGCATGGAGTTCTTCTCCAAGGAGAACGGCTTCTATTTCGTTAAATTTGGGTTGGCAGAAGATGTGACTCGGATTCTCCAGGGAGGGCCATGGACATTTGACGGTCGCCTCATCATTCTGAAGCAATGGACTCCCGACTTGAGGTGTGAGAAGGAGGTGCTCAATGCTGTGCCAGTGTGGGTTCGTTTCCCTGAGTTCCCGGTACGCTTCTGGAGTGTTCCACTGCTTATGAGACTTGCTAGCCTCATTGGCAAGCCGATTAAGGCGGATGAGGCCACCACCTTCAGGTCTAGACTGCTGTATGCTCGGGTTTTTGTGGAGATTGACGCCAGGTTGGACCTACCTGAGCAGCTGAAGTACAGGACACCTGCTGGCCAGTTCGCTTGGCAGAGGGTGGAGTATGAGTGGGTACCCCCCAGATGTCCGGCATGTGCCTGCTTCGGGCATCTTCCGAGCGCGTGTAGACGTGGGGGAGCTTCTGAGGTGGTGCCGGAGGAGGCTGTGCGGGTGGCAGGTGGTGCAGACGACTCCCCCGTTGGGGACCAGGTGGGCGCGATGGAGGATGATATGGAGGCAGACTCTCCCCTCATCTCGGGGGAGGGTGAGGGGCCCCCGACGGAGGATCTTGCTGGAGCGTTGGTTGAGTATGTGGGGACGAGGACCATGACCACCAGGAGTATGGGCCAGGAGGACGGGCGACAGGGAGAGAAAGAAGCGCTTGCTATTCAGGTGTACAGTCGGAAGCGCCAGGCTACGGAGGCACATGGTGAGGACAGCGGACAAGGCGGGACAGAGAGAGTGTGGCAGGTCAACCCGAAATGGGTAGCAGTACAAGCACAGCCTCCCCCGCAAGGGGACCCACACGGGGCCACGGCCCCCCTCCTTCTACAGGGGGATAGAGATGAGGATACCAGTGATATGGAGGTTGCACTCTCCCCGGGTGCCCCTCCAGAGGATGTTCAGGGGACCCCACCAGTGATTTAGATGTCGGCCCTTGCCTGGAATGTCCGGGGGGGGTGTTCTCTGGGGAGATGGAAGGAGATTAGTGAGGTGCTGAGGAAGGAACAGTGTGAAATCTCGATATTACTTGAGACTAAGATCAGGGGGGTGAAAACTCTGACCCGTAGAACCCCTACGGATTGGGTCCAGCTTCACAACCTTAGTCTCTGTGATATGGCGAGGATCTGGGTTAGATGGAATGGAGCTAGTTGGGATGGTGAGGAGGTTTTCATGTCTGACCAGCTGGTGGCTATCTCCTTCACCAACAAGGGGGGATTCCACTTCTTACTGGGGGCCGTCTACGGGCACAATGACAGGAGGCGTCGGGAGACCTTGTGGCAGGACATCATCAGGTTGAGCTCACTAGCGAGGCATCGGCATCTCCCCCTTCTTATTATGGGAGACTTCAATGCTACGCTATACCGGGGAGAGAAGCTGGGGGGGAGGCCGGTGCCGGACCAGATACTTTCTGATTTTCAGTCTTGTCTCCTCCAGTCCGGGCTCAGGGACCTGGAGAGGATAGGACACATATGGACCTGGCACAACAAGGCAGAGGTGAGCAGGGTGGCATGCCAGCTGGATCGGGCCTTGGGGAACAGTGACTGGTTCCGCCTATTCCCTTCTTCTGTGGCTGAGGGGCTCCCTGCGGGGACCAGTGACCACTCGCCGATTCGGGTGCGCTTCGTGGAGAGTCCCAGATGGCGAGCCCGTCCGTTCCGGTATGACAACAGCTGGTTCCTATCAGCTGGTTATGAGGAGACTGTGGCGGGAGGGCTTGGCCAGGAGGTGGACGGCACTGCCCAGTTTTGCATGGTTCACAGGCTGAAGAGCGCTAAACGCGCCATCCGGGACTGGGTGAGGGCACTCCCCCGGACTTCCCTGCAGGAGAAGGAGGCGGAGCTGCGTGACCTGCAGGCAGAGCTCCAGGGCGACATGTTGAGTGGGGAGCTGGCGACTAGAGAGAAGAGTCTGGCTGCAGAGGTCAACACCTTGAGGCTTCAGCAGGAGATTAGTGCGGCCCAACGGGCCAAATGCTCTTGGCTCAAGGATGGGGATCGTTGCACCAAATTCTTCTACGATGTCATCCGGGCGCGACAGCACCGGAACCGTATCCAGCGACTGATTGGCAGAGACGGGCGACTTGTGACTGACCAGGTTGCTATTCAGGAGGAGGCTGTCCAGTTCTACTCTGAGCTTTATCATCAGACGGATTATCCATCGGTTTTCCCACAGCTGATTACGAAGACGTTGATTACGGAGTACGGCAACAGTCTTCTTATGGCCCCTATCCGGATGGCGGAGGTGGAGACGATTGTGATGCAGGCTGATGCTTCCAAGGCTCCTGGGCCGGATGGGTTCTCCAGTGGTTTCTACAAACGCCATTGGAATTCCCTTAAGGCCCCGGTCCTTGCGGCTGTTCAGGAGTTCTTTGATACGGGCAAGCTCCTGAAGGAGCTGAACCACACCTTCCTGACGCTTGTGCCCAAGAAAGAGGGGGCAACATCTCTTGCTGACTTTCGACCGATTGCTTGCTGTAATTATTTGTATAAAATAATTACTCATCTCATGTGCAGGAGGATGGAGGAAGCTATGCAGGGTCTGGTGTCTCGGAATCAGGCGGCCTTCATTAAGGGGCGGTCTATTGCGGAGCATAGCCTGCTGGCTCATGAGCTGATTCGGGAGTTCCACAAGCCAGGAGGGATGAAGGCGTGTGTGAAGCTCGATCTGAGGAAAGCCTACGACACCGTCAACAGGGACTTTCTCTGTCATTTGATGGGTGCGATGGGCTTCTCCGAGACTTGGGTGGATAGAGTCAGAGAGTGCATCACTTCTCCTACATTCTCGGTCCTCATCCAGGGTATCCCCTACGGGTTCTTCAGCAGCAGCAGGGGGCTTAGGCAGGGGGACCCGCTGTCCCCCTACCTATTCACCTTTGTGATGGAGTATTTCACATGTCTGATGGACATCGCGGTACATCGGGAGAGGATTGTACCGATATACAGCAGGGTCTCTCCGGTGGTCTCTCATCTCATTTATGCAGATGACCTTTTGGTCCTGTTGAGGCCTTCCATGCGGGGGATGAGGGAGCTTGCGGCAGTGATGGAGGAGTTCGGGCAGCTATCGGGCCTTCGGCTGAACAGGGACAAGAGTAAAGTATACTTCAGCAACTCTTGCACTTTGAAGGAGGAGCGGGCTATGGAGCTTGGGGTGGAAATGGGGGACCTTCCGGTGAAATATCTGGGGGTGCCCCTTTCCGTCAACTACGCGAAGGATCGTGACTGTCAGAGCCTGGTGGATTTTGCACAGAGGAGGGTTGAGGGCTGGCAGGCGGCTGGCCTATCGTTTGGAGGGCGTATTGAGCTGGTCCGCTCAGTCATTTCTGCTATTGCTCTGTTCTGGCTCCAATCGATTATGGTCCCTCTGGCTACTATCAGAAAGATTGAGGGCATCTGTGCCAAGTTCATTTGGCATGGAGGGATACATGCCATCTCCTGGGAGCAGCTCTGTCGGCCTAGGAGAGAGGGAGGTGTGGGTCTGCGATCTCTTGTTTCTGTCAGGGAGGCGGCGGGGATCAAGCTGGCATGGAGATTCCTTCAGGGTGATTCTCTATGGTCGACCTGGATGACGAGTCGGTATCTCCGGGGCAGAAACTTCTGGGTATGTGAAATTGACAACAACTTCTCTGTGTCTTTCAAGCATATCCTGAGGACCCGTCCTGTTCTTAGGACGGCTTTGCGGAGGAGGATGAGGGAGGGAAGGGAGACGGATCTTTGGCTCGATCCGTGGATCTCAGGTCAGTCTCTCCTGGAGATTCTGGGCCCCCAGAGGGACGGCGTGGCATACAGAGGACTGACGTGTCGGCACATCATCCGTGGAGGGGTATGGAGGCCTGAGGAGTACCGGTTCACTGCTACGGTAGTTGAGGAGATCAGACAGGTGCAGATCACTCCTACGGCACTATCTGATATATGGATGTGGGCCCCGCCCGGCCGCTCGGAGGGTGCTGGGGAGTTCCGATTTAGCAGCTGCTACGAACTTGTCCGCCCCCACTTCGATGATATTGAGGAGTATGACTTTGTCTGGGGGAAGGGGCTCGCCAGGAAGATGCAACTGTCTGCATACAAACTGGTGTTGGGTCGGTTGCTTACTCGGGACAGATTGCTTCGGTTCGGGGTTTCTGTCCCTGATCCTAAGTGTGTTTTGTGTGAGACAGAACCTGAATCTATTGGGCACCTGTTCTTCCAGTGCCATACGACGTGGAACATATGGGCCGAGCAGAGCCGGAGACACTTGGGAGGGGTTGGCAGGGAGCGGGACTTCAGAGAAATCCTTAAGTGGATTGGTGATCGCAGGGGCATGGAGCAGAGCTGGGCTAGGCGTGCTAGATTGAGACTTGCTGCATCAGTTTGGCATGTCTGGCGGGAGAGGAACCGGCGCATTTATGAGGGACTATCCACCCCAGTGGTGGGCATACTCCATAATATTGAGTCGGATGTACTAGTTATGTCCCCCTGAGTTGGGATTGTATCTTATGTTGTAACCTTATTGAGATGATGGAATAAAATTTACCCTTTTTCCAAAAAAAAATATATATATATATATATATATATATATATATATATATATATATATATATATATAACAGTATATATATAATAATATATACACATGAACATATATACATATATGTATACATAAATATATATATATATATATATATATATATATAGATATATATATATATATATATATATATAGATATATATATATATATATATATATATATATATATATATATATATATATATATATATATATTTATATTTATATTTATATTTATATTTATATGTATATATATAAATATTGTTGTATATTTATATATGTATTTCAATTCTACCTTGTACAAAATATTGTTATGTAAAATTTCACAAGGTTATTTATTATATATTTTGTGACTTGTATATTTTTACCACTTTAAAAATATATTATTATTATTTTAATTCCTGTATTTTTAATTGTTATGGCCAATTGATGTCCAAACCTAGCATGGGTTTTTGGGCTCAATTGTGTCTAATACATTCAGAGTCTGTACAAGTCATATTGGACTTGATTCATGACTCTGAGTCCTGTATCTGGACTTCGGTTCAATTCAAATACATGGACAAAAATAGTAAATAATTAATTAATTATTTTCCAGAAACTGTTGCTTGCTGTTTTTGAATTTTTATATATATTTTAAGTGCTGTAAAAATCTGAAAAAAATTGTATTTAAATACTATGTTAATTTAGACAATTTACTATAATTTTTTCAGCATTTACTAAGTGTTGTTGGTATTTTGTAAAAATAGGAAAATAGAACTCATTTTCAGTATATTTATGTTTGCTGATTTTTAATAATTATTTATGAGGATTTATAAATTCCAGAAAAATTAGTATAAATTTCTATAATTAACAAGGATCATTTTGATACTTTATTTTATGTAAAATTGAGCTTTTTGTCTATCTCCAAAATTGTTGGAACATAGTGTACTGTTTGAATTAATTATTGCATAGTTACGACTTGCAACTTTTTGTGTTTTTTTGAGTTATAGTCGTATTGAACCTCACCCCGCACTAGTGTAAAGGCACTAGAAAGTTAGAATATTGTGTCACCCTACATTGGTCTCCTATGCTAAAGTCACCATTTGGCTAGGTGTCCAGTTAGAAAGTCGTGTTGCACCACTAGTGTCTTAGTGTTTAACTTAGTATAAAAACTAAGTTTATGTATTTATTTCTACAGTAACGAGTTACCAGGCATCTATAGCATTTTTATCGCTGCTTTGCTTTGCTAAAGGCAAGTACTTCTACAAACTTTGCATACTGTTACATCAATGAACTGCGAAACCAACCATGTTAAATGCTGATCCTTAGGGTAGCAAGTTAAATCTTCACATGTTGTATTACTTTCAGTCACTATCATGTTTAGAACAGTTTTATATCTCTCACATGATTAGAAACTGGGTTATGGGAAAACTGATAGTTGAGTACGTGATCATGCCCCTTTATCGTACCGAGCAAAGTTTTATTTTACATGTTACTGCGCCGTAGGTCATTATCCCGTATTTCTGTACAGATGTACACCTATGCTTGTAGACTTGTACGTATGTATATTTTATTTACATGTGCCTCAGTACATTGTATACCTATTGACCGATCACGTACCTGCTACAGTTTTAAACATTACATATACATCTGTCTATATGACATATGTGTCCTTGCCATGATAGATTATGTGATGCCATGATTCCAGTTTATTTCTCTTATGTTCATTTCATGTTTCGTATATTAGTTTGCTAGAAACAGTACTTGCTCTCGTCCTGACAGGATAACGTTGTAGGTATTCTTACTGAGGAGGAGTTGCTCTGTGATTCATATTATGGAGTTACTGCCGAGGACCAGGCTTTGTCCTACGAGGATGTACCTGCGGGAAACCTCGTCTAGTTGTTTATTTGCTTTAGACTTTTGAGAGTAGTCATGTAGACTATGTATTTTGTAACTGGACCTGTATCCAGTTTTACATTTCAGACTTGTACTTGGACTTATTATTATGAGATGACTTTTGTGTTTGGAGCATTTATGACTTTTCTTCACTTATAGAACTGTTAGCACATTTAGTCTTATCTTGTTATCTCTAGAACAGCTTACTGCGCTTTATCTCAAGCGTAGGCTGGACATGACTCGGCCCGGCCCAACAATTTGGGTAGCGGATCGTGATAGCGTTACACATTGTGCACCCCCCCAATCCTTGCGTCGACATATCCAGATTCGTCGGATTATTAACCCGACCCACATGGCGTCGACGACTGATCATTGTCCAGCCGTCGCCTTCCTCTCGGACTCCTACTACTCGAGCCACCAGACCCACCCGCCTCCTTGTTTGCCGACACCGACGCCACGTTGGCTGCCACCGCACCAACTCCCCTACTAAGGGCGTCGGCCGTTTCCCTGCGTGCACCACCATCCGCGCCTCCGTGAACGTCAACCCCTCTGCCCCGCCTTGGGAACCACCATATCCGCCGTAGGAGACTCCATGCCAGACGTCCTGTGCTCGCCCGTCCTTCCCGCCCGAAGCCGCGGCTACTGCCATCAGATCCGTCGTGTGCTCCTGCAACCCTCCTCCCACGTCGAGCCTGGGTCCCTGCAGTCAAATGTTATATATATATATATATATATATATATATATATATATATATATATATATATATATATATATATATAATTAAAAAATATATATATATATATATATATATATATATATTTTTAATTATATATATATATATATTTTATATATATATATATATATATATATATATATATATATATATATATATATATATATTTGCAAATGACCTCCTAGTCTAGTGGTAGTGGTAAGGCATGCGGCCTGAGTGGTCAGGAGATCAATTCCCGGTGAGATTGTGATTCGTTATCTTCAGATGAATTGGTGTCGTTTCCACAGCATATTTCTCCCAACATATATGTTCCATCATACGATCTATGATTACATTGTTTTAGGGGTCTGACCTGCATAATAATACATCTAATAATGGCTAAAAACAAGAATAATGTCAGATTAAATATTCCATAATTGTGCAAGAAATTAAGAAAAGGCTCTTGAGAAGCGAAGCCTACCAAATGCTTTGTCTCTTGATAGTTGTTAGTCGGTTGATGCATCCCCATAGGACCATTAACTGCGAAAAGAACAAAGTTGGTCCAGAGGAAACACATGGCCACATGGTATTTGCACATGAGAATCCTTTCAAAACAAGCAGCAGCCAATTGAAGCACCACACTTGAAATTTTCTTTACTACAAGTAAAACCTGCATACTATTTGCAGCATGGTGTCGGACACATATTGGACACGATACGGATGAAGCAAAATTGGTGCCACGTCTATATTGTGTCGTGTCTGTGCAACATAGGAAAATGGTATATAGAAAAGTACGATAAAGGTTACAAAAACTCTTTAGGAGTTGTTTGGTACTATGTTTTTGGTACTTTAATATACTTGCAAATAATATTATCATACATCAAATTCATATTTATATACCATGTTTTTAGTATATATAATACATGTTTTTCTCGAGAATATAAAATTATTATATTTGGTATCATATATATATAGATTACGATAAATATAACATTTTTTAACATAATTTTCATGAATTGCTCAACCCTCGGAAAATGCAGGTGCGCCCAGACCAGAAGCCTCTACTACAAGCTATGTTGTACGGACACCAAAAAAAAAAAAGTGTATGTATCCTTATGTATCAGTACCTGCATTTTGTTCGTGTCGTGCAACCTAAGAATATACATAAAAGGGACTACTTAACATATGGAAATATTTGTATCCAGTATCCAAAGGCAGAGCTACACAAGGACATGACCGGGCTCCAAAATTATGTTTTAATATTCTTTTGGTTGGACTTAGTATGCAACAAGTGATAAATAAATTCACCCAAAAAAATTATATTTTAGGTGGTGCGATGCTAGTGTCCTCGTGTCGGTCAAGTTATAACTAAAGTTCATTCCCGCTAATTTTAGATGCTGGCCTGTCTGTACCATATTAATATCTTATTCTTGCATCATAGGCTACCAAGTAAAAAAAAAAAAATGCTCATGAAATATGGTAAGTTATTCAAAATTTGCAACATTGTACTTTGATACAGAATTGAGCAAAGCACATGGTTCTTTTGCATCACTGTCAGTTTGCTCCAACAATACAGCAATACATGGTAACAGTAGTACTCCCCTTGTATTATAAAGGGGGCACTGGTGGTGACTGATCCCTTAGGTACAATATCAAAGCATTGCTCTACTTGGAAGCTCAGAGATGGTGCTGTTGGAGAAGAAGAGGAGGCACTATGAGAATGAAGAGAGGAGGAAGGAGGCCAAGAAGGAAGAGACGAGGATGAGGATGCTGCAGTGCAACAAGGGGAAGGCCTGCAGGTTCAAGAGGAGCTGTTCCAGCGAGGAGGAGGAGGCCGCGTCCTCTGCCATGTTTCTCTTGGCATGTGTCGTGTGTTCTCCTCCTCCTCCTCGCTCTTCCGTGTAGCATCGTCAAGATTGTAAAAAGTGCCAGACGCTAGTCAAGACGGACATGCACTGGCATCAATAGGTGTTGTCTAGACCGACTTTTAGAACAGTGAACATCATATCACTTCTCTTGACTTGTGTAGTTTGCCGCCTCCCTTTCTTTTTTTTCCCTCTCACTTGGAGATATTTTGTAATAGCTTTGACCATTTGATTTTGTATTTCAAACTTGTTCTCTCTCCCTACCCTTGGCACGTATTGGAAGCTACGCTGCTACACGTACATGAATATTATGGCATAATAGAATGTGGTTACGTATTCAGAGTTTGTCTCGATTTAGTACTGCTTCGAAATAGTATATCTCTAGATGTCCAGTCAACTGCTACCGCCACAAACACATTTTCGGGTGAACTATCCATCTTTGGGTTCTACTGGCATTTCTTCCCTGACCCCATCATTATCACAAGCCGAGAAGCTCATCAAACGTCTAAAAATAAAATAAAATTTCAAACCATACGTGCATCATTTTACTCGTACAATCTATGCATGTACGTAGCTGCTCTACTAACCCAACAACAATTCACCATCTTGATATTCAACATTGCATTATATTTATAACCAAATAACCAAAAAAAAAAAAAAACTTTTTCTCATTTCTTATGTGCATATTGTACATGATATTAAGGATGGGTAGAAATACTAATGTTTGCTAGAGGACTTCTTTTGGCAGAGGTCCTTGATCCACCCCAAGGACTTGACCTTCCTCAAGGTTGAGGACATCTTGCACTTGCTCTCGCCCTTGGCTTTCGTTCCGTCGTCCTTCGTCTGCGGCGGCTGCGGCCATTGGTCGGACCACCGGAACCCGCCGGAGTTGCTACGGTCCAACTTCTCCATCTCTCTCCCCCTCCCTCTGATGCATTGCCAAAGAAATTAAGGTAATTTGCAATAACAGACAGCCATAACTGGAGAAATGTTAGTTGGACCGTTGGTTTCTCAGGCTGGTGTTTAGGAACAATGGATGGTAGTAATGACAGGGGGGGTGCCTGGCTAGGGGTGTCAATGGTAACCAATAAACCGAAACCCGATTATTTTAGAATCGTAGGATTCGGATCCGAATTGTAAACTCGGAATCCCTAACGGTTAGGATTTGGGTATAGCTTCAACTAAACCCGAAATCCAATAAGAAACCCGAAACCGATTACACGGTTCGGTTTTGGTTCGGGTTCAGATCTTACATAAACCCGACCTGTCGACAGCTAAATCAACTCTCTGTGAATTCCTGGAAGATATCTATATACTTGCAGGTCCTCAAAATCAATTCAACATGGCAAAAAAGCAACTGTAAGAGACCCAAAGAGAATAATAACACGTAAGAGGAACAAATGACACTTTGATTTAGCAACCAAATTAACTGTACAATTTCTTCACTATGGATAGCACAATGCGTGTACATTACATTCTGGTTGAGAAGTATCAAAAAATATGGAAAGAATATTACACATAATTGACGATTTTGCAACTCCGAGTTGTAGGAAAACTAGGAACAAGAAAATATGAACCGGGCAATTCAAATGGTGAACTTTCGAGTACAGAACCACAAACTTCCCAAGAGACGAACCAAGTTATTCTCATTTTATCGACAGCTCGATGACATAGCTGGAGTGCAAAGGGTACACGTACACAGTAACCAGAAGATCGCAAACTCCCTTCTTCATCCACGATATGAAGTAGATGCTTGTACCTGCCATGTAAAAGGATCAGAAATCGAGAGGGACTGTAAATTAATCACTAAAACAAGAAAGCCTTCTCCCAAATTTTTTGGGATGGCTAATTGAATATTTTGTTCCACCGAGTTCCTCTAAAGCCATCTCCTCCATAAGTTTACTAAATATTGTATCCGTTTCGATCTATCCCTAGTTCTAGCAGCCCTTTTGGCCAATATTCCGTATCTTCTCCCAACCGGTGGTGCGTATATTGGTCTCTGTCGTACATGACGAAACCATCTTAAATAATTCTCTTGATCTTTATATGTTATCCTGTTTTAGTCGCGTCACTGGAATGAAATAGAATGATGTGTGACACAGTACACAGTTCTCAGTTCTCATGTAAATTTCATGTTTAAAGCTAGCCCGTTGAGTATACACATTATGTTCTCATTGCAAGAGATTTAAAGAATATGGCATGAATCTTTATTCATGATCACAAGAAATAGTCATCATAAATGCATTATATTTCATTGCAGCTAAGAATATTCTAGGCTAAGGTAGGAAAGAAAAACATATGAATTGTTTGTGAACAGGTATGTTCCACTAACCTTTCAAGTGCGGACCCAAAGACTTCCAAGAGACATGTTATTCTCATTTCTTGAGTGTGCAGCTTGCGGGCGTGGTGGGGGTGCATACACAGTAATTGGAAGAACCCAATCTCCCCTCTCTCTCTCCTCAATAAGAAGTGGATGTTCATACCTAACCACTTCAAAAGATCAGAACCATGAAGTCACATGAACCAAACAGTACAATAAAGTGATTTACTTATTCAAAAAGAGTGATTTATGAAAGTCTACATAGCAACACAGACATGACACCTATCTTGGTGTCCTTGTGTAGTTTGGAGTGTACTGTTCGTGTCCTATACGTGTCTGAAATGACACCACCCAGATATTAGGTGTTCGTGCTTTCTAGGCTATAAAACCAAAATCCAGGAAAGCCTCGTCATAAAATAGTAAGAAGCATCCCCCTGTCTCCATAAGCTGCTGCTACCAAACAGTTCCGGGTGCTGATTTTCACAAAGCAAAAAAGCAGAAGTAGCGCCAAAAAGCTGTGCCAAACCTAGCCTAAGAGTGGTATTCTGATGCTTAGGCTACAACAAAAGCTAAACTATAGGTTCACAACAACAAAACCTAGATCCCATACTCGGGATTATAAACAATACACAAAAATGATACAGAACTTGCTAGTTTTGATTGACCATTTGATCACTAGCATATGAATTTATATAGCTAGCAAGGTACATGAAAGGGTGGGGTGGGGATGACACATGTAAAGAAAAAACTCCGACGTGGGAGCAAGAAAGCTGCAACCGGAACATGACAATGTCCTTTTAGTAGGTCTCACCTAGTCAGGTCCACATGTCTGGGTGTGGTAAAAAATTCAAATCGAAGAGCCCATTGGATAGAAATATATGGCGTTGAGAAGGAGAGAGGTCCATCTATTGGGATGGAAAAGATAAAGCTCGTTTGGACAATATCAGCAACTACCTCATGGTGATCACTTTGTACCTGCAAATATAAAAAATTCTAATGGTTAAGATGTCGGATAAACTTAACGGGTCTAAGAAAGACTAGAGGAAACAGCTTAGCTGTAAAGTTTTAATTAAATGTACAAAAAGTAGAGAACTATATTAGACTCGGACGAAGTACCTGTAACTTTTTTAAGAAAAAACAAAACACTGAACTGTGATATAGCAGCAAAAAGAACATTGAGAGGATTGGTCAATGCACACAAACGAATATAGAATAGAATGTCTTAGTGATGGGGTTAAGCCAATCATCATCGTGTTCTATAAATCTTAAAACCCATATGAACCAAGTTTACAACAACATCCCAAACTTGACGCCCAAGTCCAACAAGAATCAGTTATAAATTTTAAATTGGACAAGAGAATTATAACATTTAAATATTTTTCTAAGATTTGCATAGCATGGAGCTAAATCTCATAATCCCCTCCAGTTGAACCAAACTCAATGAACCCCTCTATCAACAATAATCATTAAAACCCATTTCATTTTGCAGGATTAGAGGTACAAGGAGCTACCACTTTTTTGGGAAATCGGTCTACCATGTTACCCTCAGTTAGCTTCTTAATTATCATGCAGATCTGATGAGTAAAAAGATATTAGAGAAGAGGAATTGTACATAGTTCATGTGACACATATGAAACCTTCAACAAAATGGCAAGGGCGGATGCTATGTTGCACGGACAGAGGAAAATGGTGCCCTTACACTTATCGTGTTTGTACCTGTATCCGTGCAACATAGGTAATTATATTGTACCTATATGGAAATGTCCATATTCCATATCCGTATGTTCTCATCTGTATACGTTCCCGTATTCGTGCAACATAGGGTGGATGTCAGATTCATAGATCAGCTTTTGTATAGAGGCTAATTTTTAACAATAAATATATACGGTTTTATGAAACTCATACCAAGTATGAGAACTAATAATGTCTCGGTTCAACCTGCTTAGAAGTGTTGGTTGAGAACATCAAGCACAGAGGATAGCCTAGTAGGAAGGAAAGCTTAAGAGTTTGTGGAAGGTGCACAAATCTTCTTATGATGATACTTGATAGAGCTTGTGACTTATAGGTATGGACATGGTGTAGCTGATTGTTGCACCAAGAGTTTCAATGCATGACAGGAATACTCTACCTGGCGTAAAAGAAGGGGAAAACATAGAAACAACTTGGCGAAAAAGAAGGGGAAAAACATAGAAACAAGTTGGTAATGCATTCATCCAAGTTAGAAAGAGACAGATGCAGTCCAGGCAACTTGCAGTTCAGCTTGAGTCATGTAATTTTGTCGTAGTTTTCAAAAGTGTAAAGGCATTATTACAAACTCCCCCTTCCCCCAAGTGAGTAGAATGTGCATATACTTTTACTTTATTAAAACAGGTAATTAGCTGTAAATGGTATGAAGGCATTCGTGCTGCTCCTGATGTTATGGAAACTAATTAGGAAAGGACCAACAACTTAGAGTAGTATAAAAAAATAAAAATAAAAATAAAAATAAAAATAAAAATAAAATACTAATCTGACGGCAAAGGTGAACATGCAATTAGACTAATTATACACATCCCAGATTGCTAATTTCTTCAATTATATGACATCCGCATGCCTTGTGAAATATGCATGCCACTTAATCTCCAACGTTGTTATAAAAATGCCAAAGAAAAGCAGGAATCTAAAATAATTGTAAGTAAAACGTCCACCAATACGTCCGCCAATCAGACAACTGAGATGATGAAATTGAAGGTGAAGATGTCCATCCTTCTTCTATCATAATGTGATACTGGTTTTGCAGAAGACAATTGATCATGAATTGGTGTAGGAGGATGTTCTTTCAGGATAGTTTTTCAGTAGTAGTAGTAAATTTGTAATAGAGAACTTTCTGTTTTAGCTGTACAATGACTTAGTAGTTTGTTGGACTGGTTGATTGTGAGGTGTCACATCCATATAATACTTTGAGATACTCAGTAATAGCTGTTTGAAGTAGTGATAGTAATATTTTAGCTTACGTGCTCAGTCTTGATGTATATCAGCTGAGAACTTTTTTTTTCAAAAAGAAAAAATGTCAGCTAATCAGCCATATGTATTCTTCTACAATATCATATTTTAATCTACAATAAGATCTTATTTCAGATAACAAAAACTTCCTATTGACACAAAAGTACAAGGGAGCTGCTCAATCCTTTGTGAGGTGCAAGTAATATGTTGATAGCTCACAGTTCTAGTCACCAGTAAATATGACAGAGTACCTTTGTTATTGTCAGTGACCTCCTCCTTGAAGGATGCACAAATCGCTGGCTGATGATTTCTGAAGTCTCCAGAGTTACTGAAACCTGGAAAATGTCAACATCTGGACATAACTTTGATGTGGCACTAGCATGTGAAGAATATGGAATATGTAGCTAATGACTATATCATAAGAAGCTACTACTGAGAAAACAAAAGACAAAGATTACCTCAAGGCATCTCCTAGCACCTTCTCCATGAAAGAAGGTAAGAGTCCCCCCAATCTGTCGCCAGAACAGTAAAAGTACATATAACATCAGCTTTCTGGAACAAAACAATATAAATTGCAAGAACGTACACTTACCATGTCACCAAAATAATAAGTTGAATCAGAGTTTCCTGGGGAAAATCGAAGTAAAACTTGGTCATCTATCCTTATATTGTACGACCTTCCTCGAATGAAGCCTTCTGCTGCAGAAAATGTTTTCTGTAAATTAGCTTCCTGAGACTTCTATAGTTCATTGGCAAACATAAAGTAGAAGTGTATCATTCTACTTAGGAAAAAGTATGGTTCGTACATGTTATAGGTTCCACAGGTCCATGTAAAGGAGGTGCTGTTTTATCAGTCTGATTCATGTTTGAGATCTTTCTCTGCAGTTTGGGAGAGACTACAGATCGATACTTCTTCATTGGTGACACCAGTCCTATAGGGAGATAATTTTAACAGTAAGTTCGAATCAATTGCATCTTAAATTAAAATTCTCATCAATAAAGAGGTGCAACTTTAAAAGTGTTCAAGAGAGATAATAATAAATCATTACAAAAACTAGCAGAATTTAGAAAAGGAAGGATAACTACACAGAAAATAATAGATTAGGTCGGAAGAATCCATATCTTAACAAAGCTTTGACATCTGAAGTAAGTTTCCTTACCCTCACTTTGATTATCTATGGTCTCGGCTACTGACAGTTGGGAAAGTGGAATATATGTAGGGAAGCTGGTACTGTCTCCTTGAGGATACTGAGATTCACTGTTTGAAGCTCTTGTCACCATTGATTGCAAAGATAAGGAACTTTTGAGTGACATGTCAGCACTTCTTCTAGCAGGATTGAAGGAAGAAACAGATGAAACTTCATCCCTTGAACTATCATATCCTTCTTCAAGTTCATCTGAAATATCATTAGCTCTAACCTGAAAATAAGTAGATATGCTCAAGTGAGACACGGAGACTCCTATCCACAATTTAAGATTGATATAATATACGTTGATAGATGAAATCTCGAGTCTAATTATGATTTTAAAATGAAACTCCATCTATAGAATGCTGCCTTGCTTGTTATTAAGGTTGTGCCCAATAATTGACTTCATTAAGTCTCACGAAACCCATGGGGATGGAGACAGAATATAACACTAGCAACACTAAACTGAATTTAAAACAGTCAAAATCTACTGTGAATACAAAACAATTCCAATAAACCAGGCCCCAATTGTATTTTAAAGTACCTATCAGTACACAAAAACTCTAGAGTTATATATAGTGAGGCTTGAGAGTTATATACTTATATTGTTTTAAGATGCCCCCGCAGGTCCAAGTCCCATTATAGACAACGCTGGACTCACGCAGTGGTATAGAACTTTTAAGATCCTCTTAAAATGCAGGTAAAAGGAGATTCGAACCTAGGTTGTTCTGATACCAAGTTGAAGTAACTAGTCGCTAGCATTACACCAAAACTCTCGAGTAATAGTGAGGCTTGAGGGTTATATATTTATATTGTTCTATCATTTTAAAACATATCAAAATAAACTTATTTAAATTTATTACCCATTCACAATCTGCATCCTTCTCTTTCCAAAAAATATCCATCTGAGAAGCTTCAGTGGGTAAAGCCCCTGGAACATTGACAAACAAGTATAAGTCTCTCACAACTATTTATTGACATGTAGGCAGGCCAATATACGTAACTTGAACATACATAAATGGCATGTTATTAATTTTCAACACCATGAGAGCTAGGTTAGCAGTAAAATCATATAACACAAGTTTCAAGGAATATGCCATCCTAATGGTGATGTGCAACTCAACAGGACGGAAAGACAAAAAAACTAAAATGATCATAGATACGAAAATAAACAAAAATAGTGGAAATAAATACTAGACGCATATTCATTCAGAAGAAATCATGTGACTTCGAAAACATAAGATGTATTTCATTCTCTTTTAACAATACTGGGAAAACCTCACTTTTGTACATAGAAAGTGAGAAAGTCGGGCCGACTTTCTCAATATTTAACTTTCTAGCCCATTTTCGGCTAACAAAACAGCCCCTAAGAAGCTAATGAAGAAGGGAAGTGCTCTTTCTCATATGCAGAGAGAGTATGAGAAAGACCAGTTGCTTTCTTCATTAGCTTTTGCCAAGGTTGGAAAAGAAAAGAATAGAATCACAATAAGATTACTTAGGTTAAATGTGATACCGTCATGAAAAAATGATAAAATAAATGTCTTGGCTCGTTCACAATTATCTGCTTACCATCATTCTCTGGCTTGTTTAATAGGAAGATTCCCACGACAACCCTATGAGTCAGGAGCCATCTAGTAAAATGCAATCCATATTTCTTCCATGGAACCCCACCCTGAGTCCAAAAGCAGAAACAGAAGCATCGATCCCAAAGAGTTAGAGGCGCACCAAGCAAAATACAACAGAAGGTTACATGACTCCAATCCTTTCTGATCCAATACCATATAAACCAGCCCTCCAGAATCATGATACTCGCATCCAATAACAAGAGGCAGATGCCTTTAGGCTCCTCCCTTCTGTTGTCCATGGAAGAGCTAAGATCCACTAACCCGTGATTAAACTCTTCTTGTTACAGGCCTCTGCACATGTGTAGCTGGTGATTAAGTGTGGTAATCCTCCAAACTGATGGGTGCAGCACCAAGGCAACGCAAAAACAGCCCTGAAAAGGGCTCTATCACCCACCAAGTGTGTGGATGCATCACACTCTAAGTTCAGGCTCATTTGGTCTGGTGCAGATTGAACAGATTTTTGGTTAAATGTTGATCAATAAGGAATGAGTTTAAGTTGTCCTTTAAGAAATGCGTTCCCCGGGCAAGCAGGGCACTCAGTCGAATCCTAAATGGGTCAGGGTTTTTGTTTTATTTTCCTTAATAAAGAAAGATCCATGTGTAATTTTTAGTCAAGTTTGGTTAGAATTTTGTGAGAGCTGAGCATATGAAATATTATATATTACAGTTTTCTGTAAGAGGATTTCCATTTACATGGTTGGGACCAAATACGGAAGCTCCCCTTCCTCTTCCCAACATCTCCATGCTCCAGCACATCTCGAGTCACACTATCCTCTTAGGGCATGTAGTTAAGGATAGAGCTGTAAAATGGACAAAGCAGTCCATTGTCCGTACGAATCCTGCTCGATAATGGTTCGACCGTTGGACGTCCGATTGAATTAACGAACAAAGCTTGGACATTTTTTTGGGTCCGTTTAAAAATCGGACCCTAACACGGTCATATCCATGTCCGGTCCGAATTTGTCTGTGGACCAATAGTGGAGATTCCTTTTGATTTTGCATCATTTATGTCATATTATGACGCGAATGCCATCGGGGCTAGGGAGCTTATGGCCACCATCAAGTATGGCTTGTAATACATGCTTGGTTTACAATGACTCAAATCAAATCGGTAGAACAATTATGATTGGTAAATCTAATTACTTTAATACGTGCAGTAATCAGTGTACATGGCGATTTCTCAGCGATACCTAAACTAATCGAAAATTGCATTATTGAATGAACGCGACCAGCCGAGTAACATCTGGAATTAATGTGTGCCATCGAGTTTAAGTTATTGTAGTAAGCATGTATGTGAACCAATCTCTGTGAGTCTGCTACCATCAGATCTATATTATGGTATCCAAAGTTATCATATATTTATGATGGTCCGAATTTGTCCGCGGACCGTCCGATTGAATTAACGAACAGTGATTGTCCGTGTCCGTCCGGTCCGAACTCAAACAGTGGATTGTCCGTGTCTGTTCGGCCCAAACTCATTTTTATTTTCAGCCCGAACTCAAACAGTAAATGTATGCGTCCCTCCGGCTCGTTTACACCCCTAGTTAAGGACCGACAATGTTGTTGTGACAACCTCACAAACAAATGCAGCTAGTCCTACTATAATTCCAACGACCTCATTGGAGATGGACTTGATTGTACCAAAGCCATCATTGATAAACTCACCAAGTTTTTTACCAACTTGATGCGTCGAGGTTTCACATTGAGGAGACCGCCTCCTGACTACCTTCTTAGATGAATGCTTTCATATGCCTTCCTGACCCCCTCCCCCAAATTATCTAGCTGGCTACTATTTAAATTAGTTGGAATATTATTCAAAGATGGTTAGTGTCAAAAGAAAGTTGGTTCTTGTGAACTTTATTTTATTGGTAGATGTTGATTTGATAGCACAAAGTGCTTTTGTTAAACTAATCAAACACGAAATTGTGGTCAATCTACATTTTAATTTGGTTGTTATTTACTTTATTAGAAGCTAAGGAAGTTGTTTAAACTAATTATCATGTAACCATGCAACATTTATCTAAAAAAATTGCTTTTATTGGAGATAGCATGCAAGAATCAAATACATATGGCTAACAAAAGGTAATGATACCTTAAGCTAGTTTGTTTTTTGTTTAAAATTTTCACGCAACAATAAATGGAATGTAGAAATTATGTTATTATAATTTTATTTTAAACTTTCATGCAGCTAAGAACCAAGATATATTAATTATTAGAATATATCTAGTTTGTCATGCTTGCTTTCTTGCGTAAGAGGGAAGATCCTCGTAACCATGCAACAGTTGTGTAAAAATTGCCTCTATTACAGATAGCATGCAAGAATCAAATGCATATGGCTAACAGAATAAGTAATGATACCTTATGCTACTTTTTTTCGTTTACAGTTTTCATGCAACAATAGATGGCATGTAGAGATCATGTAATTAGAATTTTGTCCTAAAATTTCATGCAATTACTAACCAAAATCTATTAATTATTAAAAAAATATACCTACTTTGTCATGCTTGCTCTGTTCATAACATGATAAAAGGCAGATCTTTGTAGGGTTTTGCAATTTCTTCCCTACCAAACACAGATTTACGAAATTATCTCCTCCCTTGGTTATTTTGATATGAATTAACGGATCCACTCACCTATTGTTGAAGGTTACGTATATATACAATTGACCAAGGCGTAACCTGAGAAGCCTAGCCTCTATTACCGTTCCGGGAAAGTAGCAAAATGTGTACCCATACTCGTATTGCATACTGAAGCAAGCCGTGATCCAAGTAACAGAGATCCAGATAACTAAACATTGGGGAAACCTCTATTAATTTTAGCAGCATTGGACATATATTATTATTCCTCCACATATCAACTGAACCATACAACTTCCCATGGTTCTTGATTTGAAACAAATAAGCAGCAATAAATTCAGCTGCAAGCTCATTTATGGAGAACAGACAGCCATCTCCATCGTGAATGATCCATTAAATTACTTCAGTGGTGTATAACTGAAACCTATAAAATAGATTGTGATATTTATGGAACACGTTCCAAAAGTTTGCAAAGCCTGTTATATTGCACCTGATGGATGCCAGGTATGAAATTGCAAAAAGATGAAATGACACCTTTAATGCTTATGGCTTCTGCAAAACTTTTGCTTATCCATGATCCTGAGCTTCTCTACCATCCTTGTTCACCATCTTCAATGACTAGTCCATCATCCATGACGATTCACACATAGGTAGGTATAGGAGGTAAATCATGTTTGCAAGCCACCTTTGCCACATCCTTTCATCTTCCATCCAGTGCAGACCGTACTTAGTCATATAACAAATACCACCATGCCCATGGTCACTCCAAGTTATCACATTGTCCTGTATATTAGATACTTCTTAGTCGTATAACAGATAACACCATGGTCATTCCAAGTTATCCTTCTGTCCTGTATATTGGATATTTCGTACAAGAATGGTCAAGCGTCCTCTCTTAATTAGCTTTCCTCAACCAGTGAAAGTATTGTCGTATATTACAATAAGTTTGGAATTGTTTGCTTTGCTACTAGGCTTCATTTTTTCCATCATGAGGGTTCAACAATGTCAACAAAGAACAAGCTTTACATGGTTCACCTTCATAATCAACAATCACCTGCCACTGTTCTGAATTGGAGCCTAACCACTTTGAGCATTAGACAATCAAATTGCATTAATGTTTGAGCTTGTTCTCCAAGTTCCATTCACAAAAACACCAAGTTTTCAAACATCCCATTTTGTTAAGGCCTTGAAAATAACAATGTACATGGAGCCTATTGAACCAAAGGTATCTAGGTCACAGTTAACTTATATACAAGGTACATGGTAGGCTGCTTTCAAGGGTAACCAATCATAAGGGGGAGGCTTAATCAGTACATTGTGGTTCACTTAAGAGTGGTTTGTTTGTGTGCATATATATTGTCTCTGTTAAGGAGGAATTCGTACCGAATCCTACAACAACCTTCTCTTGTATGCTTCATTTTGACAATTAATTGATTTTGGGGGGTTTGTCAATTGTGATTAATCAAGGGAACGGTTACGAAATCACGTGGTTAGAAAATCATGTGCTGATTGTGGTTATCAAATATACTCTTAGTCAAATGTGATTTACAAATCACCGCAATTGCACATTCAAAATCCCACTTACCTTTTTTTCTATTCTCTACCAAAATCACATCCTCCAAAGGTGGGATTCATAAACCACCCACAACTCCTCATCTTTCTCCTCTATCCATGAGCCTCATTTTTTTCATCTCCCTCGATTTTTTTTTTAAAATCTACTTCTTAATGTTTGTCGTCTCTCCACCGCATCGGTCGAGATGGTGGTAGTCGGGAGGGGCAAAGGCAACGGCTCCACGCATGTCCACAATGAGCGTCAAAGCTAGATTCAAAAGCCAACGTGCTTCAGACAAGAAAGGATTGAAGATGACAACTGACAAGTACAAATTAATAGATAAAAGATGAGGAAACCAGACCGCATCGCTACAATGATCAAATCCCGAAGCGAGCTCCGACCTAGCTCAATGAACGGGTAGTCGAGCAGGGTTCTCATCCAAGATTCCAAGGTCAGAGATGTGGTGTATGAGGACGCCAACGCCTCATCTATTTTTGGGTATGAACAAATGTTTCACTTGGACGGATCCTAAGTTTGGACATATGTTCTTATTTATTTTTCTTGATTTAAGAAATCTTAATTGTTAAATGTGATATATGGAAGATAACATAAATATTTTATTTTGGAGGAAAGCACATCATACTTTAATAAAATTATATATAGTGATTGTTATCATCTTACATGCATGTTCATTATAAAGTTCTAATACTTATACTTAGCTCGAACATCACATTAGACACACACAAAATCATGTTATTTATTTTGAAGTAAATGTGTATTGAATAAGTTCAAGCAAAATTTTAGTTGTTTAATGGATTGATATTATTATATAAATAAATAACCAAGTAAATAATTTTAACTAATTTAACTTTTTATTTATATCAAATTAGCTCAAAAGAAAAAAAAAAGATATTTTCTTTCTTAAATGGTGATTATAGAAACACAATGTGCATGTGATTTCAAATCACAATCCCAGGCATTTTATAATCACCGTGTTTTGATTGAAATTACTTTGATTGTGATTCTGAAATCACACTCATGGTGTGTTTTTAAAATCCATTTTGACTAACCCCCGTTAGTTCTTTCCTATTACCATTTGATTGATATATTCATCAACAATCATCTTGTGGATATGGATTGCCTAGGTCACCGTTTTTCCCTATTAACTATCAAGAAAAAATGTCGCATTTGGGGTCCCAGTACAGCACATGGTTTGTAGGGTGTATGTTGCACAGATAAAAAATTATGGTGTACATATTTGTGTCGTGTCCGTTCACATACCTGTGTCTGTATTCATGCAACAATAGGTAATACATATCATATCTATCTTAAAATGTTTGTATCCAATATCCATGTCGTATTCATATCTGTATCGAGTCTATCGACATTCATGCAACATAACCATTAACTATGTATTGATTCTATTGAACCCCAAAATCTCTTTGTTCACCAAAAGGAGTTTGAAAACTTGGTATTGTTGTGGATACATGTCCCTTAACACTCTTGCTTATTAGTTAATAATTTTCTCTCTGTGAAACCCCAAGATATAGTCCCACACTGGATATTGTGATAAGAGTTTGAATGGTTTATATACAAATGTTTGAGTCTCATGTGTACACCCGGATATACCATTTTCACATGTGGGCTAAGTAATGATGCACATGAGATCCCATACATGAGCCATGTCCTGGCGGGCATATGGGTCAAGACAAACGGTATCACAGTCACTGTGTGTTGGTGTCCGACTGGGATGAGATTAGGTCATCTGCATAGGTATCAGTGTCTCATCTTTGAGTGGATCAGGTTGTGAAACCCAAAATTGTCCCATATTGCATATTAGATTAGAGTTTGATTGGTTTATATATAAATGCTCAAGTCCCATGTGTACACCCGGATTAACCTTTTTTTAGTGGACAAAGTCATGATGCACATAAGTTTCATGCTCGGATCATTTCCGGGAGAGGGGGTGGCCCTTATTTACCAGTGAGTAAAACCTTTTGGACTCAGATGTAAGCTATTTGCATATTTGTAATTTGTGCTTCATTGGTCACTCATTTCTATCACCTTCATTCTGGACCGAATGGTACATTCCGTAATAACTCTAACACAATCCTCTTAATTGTTGTCCATATTTATTGCACATGATGATAGCTCTATTCTGGTACAAGTTCACATATATGTCCAATGCTCTTTATCCTGTTTAGAATCTGTAAGTTGTTGGCATGTTTGGTGACTTTCAACTCCATATCCTTCTTGCAAGATGAGCTATATTTCTTCCATTTTCATAATCTCCATAGAGTAAGCAAAGAAGGGGTGTTACTCCCAAGAATAGTTCACAGCAGCTAACTATTAAATTGATGTCCTTTTGAAACGTTTGGCCATAGCACATAGCTTATGTTCCAGATAGCAGAAAAGACATCATCATTATCTTTCAAAAGGTAATAGCTTGGGCCCAAAAAATGGTTTGTTTTTCCAACTGTTATTCTGTTAAATATAGAATAATCATAATTCATAAAATTTTGCATGAGAATAGTTGTTATTTTATACTATTAGTAAAGATGAAATTTAAGCTTAAACTAATCTTACACTCTTAATCCACCCTTATATTTCAAGTCTCAAGTTCAGCTTATACACAATGGATGCACAACAAGAAGAAAGATAAAGCTCACTAACCTTCACTCAGCAAGTTGTTGCTCTGTTGTGTAACCCATATTTGCAATGAAACTCGAGCCTCCTGTATGGAAATTAGTTGAATTAGGATAACATAATTTGTTAACCTCTGATATATTACAACTCAGTTGTGTTCATCCTTATCATCATCATCATCCAAGCTTTCTCCCATCCAGATGGGTTAAATCTAAACAGCTAGAGTCAAAAACCAACTCAAACTTATAGGAAAGACAAGGAACATGGTATACTCTAGTCAAGGACAGATAAGGTAGGGTCTTTGACAACGAAAAAAGTAGGTAAAAGGTGAAGAAGGGGAAATAAACTTTGTACGGGTCAAGCCTTAGTTGCCAATCTGCCAGGAAAAAGCAGCAGCTTTTTTTTTCTTTCCCTTTCAAGTGGAAACTAAATTGTTCTGATGATTGCTCATGGCTAGGACCATTTCTTGCTTTCTAAAGCAGACCCTGGGACAGTGATTTGTTCCTCTCCAGAATGTTCTACCTCTTCTTCATCGGTTGAGAACAGAAATCTTAATTGGTGTGTCATGGAAGTGGAATCTAGTTGGAATGGTTGCCTTGCAGTTCATGAAGCCAGGATGAGTCATCATACTTGAGCATCTATAACAACATCAAGACAGAAGACTAATTATATCATCATTCAGGTAAATGAAAAGATTGACAATGACCTTCACTCTAGTAAGGGGAATATTGACAATGTTTCAACACTGTTGGGCCAATAACTAGAATCTAGGACACTTGGCAAATACGAAGGGGTTGAGAAACAAGAATATCAAGCTGATGTGTGCTAAATTGGTGAAATGATGAAGCAAACAAGGTACCTTCAACATGCTCAATAGGTACTAAAATAGCAATTTAGGTTCATGCGGAAAAGTTGCAAGGGAGTAAGGTGGTTCTACTTGATGCATGATTTAGGACCTTATAATAATGGAAGAACAGACAGAAAAGTGATACTCGAGTTCCGTGATTCTGCTTATTTAATCAGTCAAGTAGTAACAAAATGTGATCAAATGAATGGACCAAATAGACATTACATGTAAACATGGTTTGGAAAGACAGCAAGGAGAAACAAGAATTTTAATAAAATAAATTAACGTGTGGGATGAGTAAAAGCACCAGAATCAGTAACTATTAAACATGTCTTGTCATATAAATGTTAATAACTCCTCTAGTAGGCAACAAAAAATATTTCCAGTAAGAGTGTGTAGAACTTCAGGGTTTTACATAAGTAAAAGAACTGACCAACCGAATTAATTCATCATTGGACTCTTTATCCCGATGCCCATTCTCCAGAACAAGCCATCGGCCATGTAGTGTACTTCTGGCATAATAGATATAGCGTATGGCTGTTCCCCTGTAAGATGGGGGTAAATTTTTCGGCAGCTCTGCACGTACCATGTCTGCATGCGATTGTCAAAATGTCACTCACAAATATATTAGACTTCATGAGCAATCATGTGGACGTAAGACTAGTTCAGATTTCCAAGCAAAATTATGACAATGCATTATCTAATAACAACTATTTCTTTGGCCGTAAGGTACTTGTCTCAGCAGATGCATACACAGTATTAAATAGATAAAATCGTAATAATTGGAGACAATAAAATGTCTTTGCTAAACTTGTCAGATGAAGCATAGGATCTACATGTGAGGTGCATCAACCAAGTGTCAGAAACAGTGTTAAGGCTACTCAAAACAAGCACAAGATAGGAAATCTACATTTAATAATATTTGCTTGAATCAACTATTCCTCTTCCATCTGAAGAAGTAAATCATATTCATCACTCATCAGCCTATTCTTCTAAAGACAACTGAGACATTCAAGAAGTGGCAAGTTCTAAATTACACTAACAAGCCAACCTTCCTCTAAATGAGCATAATAAACAGCCAAAGAAATATTTCAAAATTCAACTTTAAGAAGGTAATTTGTTTACTATTGCCGACCGAGGCTTGGTTAGTACATAAACTTCTCAGTTGATCAGGTTCAGTGCTAAGTGATCTTAAGACAGACTCAATAATTATCCTGCATGTTCCTTAATTCCCTTACTACACACCTCCCAACAGCACCTAGCCTAGACTGTGAGACTAAGTCAAATGAGAGCTTCATAACAAGGTATGCCTTCAGGACAGTGTATGAGAAAAACAAAAACAGTGAGCATATTTTCCATATAGGAAATACTGCAGGGAGAGATTGAAAACAGGTAAAAAGAATTATCTAATAGAAGAGATTCTTGTGTAATTTAAAGAACTTTATTCTGAAGCAAGACAACATAGTACAACAACGACAAAACAAAACCTAATATGCCAAAGTTGGCTACGTGAACAATTCTTTCATTTAGCTCAATTAAGGGCCAACTCCTCCCTAACATTAGCAAAAGGGTGTGCCGCTGGCAACTAAATAGTCCATTTTTAGCTGTTTGCTGTTTAGTTTACTCTTCTGTGTTTTACATTTCAAATCTTGTTTAGCCTTCTTTTCTAGATTTGTTTTTCAGCTTCATTTTTCTGCAAGTGTGCTTTTAATCACTTATCAGGAGCTGGAAATTAGGTTAAATGCATGTGTAACCTGTTTCTCTTATTAATCCTCTGAACCAGTTTTTCTATGATATTCAACCCACTGAATCCATAAACATTTATCACAAATTTCAGCCTAAATTTCCTTCGAATTCCAAAACATCTTTATGTGAAATCTACAAAACTTCAGAACAGCACGCTTTTCCTTCACAAACTCTACTCAATAACAACCGACTAACCTTGGCAACATGAGAATAACTAATTAAGGTTATGGCAATTTCTGAGCATCTTAGCAGAGCCGAATGGAAGAAGAGAATTCAAACACCCAAGCACAAAAGTATGGGATAAAGCCATTGTTTTTGTTTTTGTTGTTTTACCTTTAAGGTATGGTTGTCGATCCAACAACGACGGTAGATCTTTTCCACCAGTCCAGGGCCAGAGTTATACTGTTGGGCAGTCCTCAGATGCCATCTAAGAAATTGCAAAATCACAACAGTATCTAGCATCCAATTTACCCACAAATATTCAGTGTATATCCCTACGTATTCACAACGTAGATTGGATTCACCAAGTGAGCGCTCCAAAAACGTTACTTCCTATGAAAATAATTGTGAAGCAATTATCTAGAGTGCCACGTGTACATACAAACTTTTAACCTTTACGAGTTACTTCATCCCAAATCAAAAACCTAATATCCGATACAAATACTACCATCACCAAACAAATCATGACAAGCTATATTTCTAGAAATCCATGAATCATGATTGTGTATCATCCCATTTGAAAATTTGGACGGGGACCAGATCAAAAAGTCAACCATTCAACGTATCCCTTTGTTATGTCATATTATTTCAACAAAATCCAATATCAGAACAAATACAGATAAACTATCGCAGTTCAAATTTAAGGTACTTCAAGTTCATAATTTCATTATTGCAATTGAAATGCATATCTAAGAACACAATGTATTCTATTAAAACTAAGAGATACCTACATGTTTTTGTGCTCCCAGATGAAAGTATCACCTTTGAGATTATTGATTGTGCTGAACACTCCAGAAACAAACGCTCACCTGCACACCAAATGAAGAAGTTAAATAATTTTATCCAAGTGGGAAGAAAGTTGTACTAAGCCAATTAAGTCAAAAAAAGGAAGAAAAGGTATCACATAAATAAACAAAACAAAAAATTGGTACAAGGCCTTATTACTTGTCATATTTATTAGTAATGTGCCTCTTATATAACTACTGTTTCCTCAAATTCTCTCAAGCTCCGAGTTTTCAACACAAACTTATTCTCAATTTCTCATAACTTATACCTACAGAGTTCTGGCATAAAGATGCTGCGTAGGAATTGCAAACTATAAAATATCACATACTCCCGAAACTTGGAAGATAGGAAAATGTCTAAGATCTAAATACCTAGATGGTTACAACAAAAGAATCTAACATGTAAAATAAAATGTAAATGCACTCTCAATCTTCAAAAACCTGGTACATCAACATTTTCATCACTTTTAAAAAATATGGAAGACCTTCCAGGCTATTGGTATATAACCATGCGGCAATCCTTCCATCTAGTAATTTTACATGTTTCTGTCTCCTATCCCTCACTTCATGACAGCGACAAGCCTCTTCATAAATTGGATCTTTCAGTCACTTTATCTTCTACAGGTGCAACTTCGCTGGTTTTTCTCTGATAAACACAAAAGAGTTCTTTTCTGAATTTCCCATAGGCTTATATAAGATGCAGCTCAAAACTATCATCTGCTCTCAGTGTTATTAAAGGTGCCAAAGGCACTCAGTTAGGCACCAAGGTGAAGCAAGACAGCCCTTCGGGGCCCCTAACTGCCTCAAGAGTCGTAATGTCATCAAGGCAATGCCTAGGCATGAACCTTAGCTGAGGCAGGTGATCGCCTCATTTACAATTGCCATCTACCAACATAGGGAGGAAGGTAGTCGTGGGTAGAGCTGTCAAGTGGGCCGGTCCGGCCCGGCCCGGCCCGAATTTGGGTGGGCCGGGCCGGGTTTGGGTTGGACTTCTTAGGCCCCTGCAATTTAGCAGGCCAGACCAGGCCTGAGGGTGAAAATCTGAGTCCAGTTCGGCACATGATCCACGGCACACTGGGCTTCGGGCCGGGTTGAGCCGGGCCGGACCAGGTCGGGTCAGATCTGGGCCATCATAAAGAAAAATGAAACTACTTCCTTCGTCTTCACTATTGGAAAGTTCACTAGAAACACTATGTAATCATTCTCAGCTACCCATTGTTTTGGACAAATACAATCAAAATTAGATCCGTTTGCAAATCTTCTTAGTCTTCTAGAACTGCTATATTATGACCCATTGTTTTGTAGTCTTCTTAGTCTTCTCAGCTACCCACTGTTTATGTGCTTATTTTTATTATTCTAGCTCAATCTTTAACTTTAACATCCCATCCATTCTTTGTTCTAAATTGTCTACTTTCTTATGTAGCTTGCTTTAGGACGAGGGGCGGCCCTGGCCCAGGGCAGGCCGGACGACGGCCCAGGGCCCCCTGACGAAAGGGGGCACCAACATGGAACTATCTACAATAGAACTAGTATGTATCATGTGCCATTTTTTAACAAAAAACATTGTGTAGTGGTTATAGTGCTAGACTTATATTTATGAGGTCCTTGGTTCAAATCTTGACTACAACAAAATTTTATTTTATTTAAACTTTTTTTATATTATGTATGGGGGCCCATTTTGGAAGTTTTGCCTTGGGCCCCCATCAGGGCCGGCCCGGAGGGTTGGGTTGTCCTATCCTGGAGCTAATTTTGGTTGCCCCTTGACCCTTATTGTCAGCTGGTCCTGGTGGTCATTCGTGACCCTGATCTTTGGTGGGATCATACTGAGCCTGGGGGGTTGCCTAACAGAGGGGGGTTGCCCAAGCCCCAAGACTTGTCCGGCTTACCCCAGGGCCGGCCCTGGCCCCCATTAGCTCAAGGTCGGCCCTGTTTAGGACCCAGTAAATGCAATAGTGATAGCGTGTGATTCTAAAGTTCGGGTCGGACCGGGCCGGGCCGGACCGTGCCTGGACTTCGGGTCGGGCTTGGCCGGGCCTATCTTATGGGCCAATATATATGACCCAGCACGACCCAGTATAATGGGCCGAGCCAGCCCAGACCCACGATTAAACGGTCGGGCCGGCACATGGGCTAATTTTTTGGGCCGTGCTCGTGTCGGGCTGGGCCGGGCCGGCCCAATTGACAGGTCTAGTCGTAGGCTAGGTATTCAGTGACCGAATTGATTGCAAGGTGGTAGCTCGTGCTAGGGTTTGGGAAGTGCGAAAAAAAAAAATATTTTGGTCAGAAGAACTAGCTCCAAGAAAGAAACTTGAGTCTTGATACCATGTTGAGAAGTTGGCTCAAACTTAATGGACTTTGTTATTTAGAATGAGGAATTATATATATATATATATATATATATATATATATATATATATAGAGAGAGAGAGAGAGAGAGAGGCAAGGGTATCACTCCTTTGAGTTTTTCCAATGTGGGACTAAAGGTAGGAAAACAAAGAGGCTCGTAGGTCATACAAAGAGAACAACTAAATCAAGACTAACTATCTTCTACAACTAGTTATATGAATATAATCTTTGAACTAGTTGATCATATTACACTTATAAAATGCAATTTGTGTTTGTTGTTGAAGTCTCGATTTATTTACGTATATAATTGATCCAAGTTATGACTAGCTTCAACTTTTAGTATGACTTTCATTTATTAACTTGGAACCTCATGTAACTAAAGTTGCCTAGTATGACTTTTAGTTTTTTAACTTGGCACCTCATGTGACTCGAACAAGGTTGTAAAAGTCGCTAGGCGCTAGTCGGACGGACGCCTAGCCCGTCTAGGTGGTCGCCTAGTTCTAGACGGTTCAAAAAAAAAAACTGCTGGAAATTACAGAAATAGTCCATAAAACCACAAAACATGCATAGTCGAGCGTCGGGAGCACTAGGCGGGCACCGGACGCATAGCGTCTAGGCGACCGCCTAGAAGAGTGGACTCGAGTGAACATTTTAAGTGAGTCCTTAACACTAGGAGATGTCAGTGCCTTAAGGGCATCAAAGACGCCTTAACAACATTGTCTCCTTTCTGGTCCTATGATCTATTATAACTCTGATCTTACCAATCTGATCATCTCCCCTCTTCTTTAGACTCTTTTTAAGTCTCTATTAGAATTACAGAAAATCATTCCTTACCCAGGTGATAAAAAATTAAACAAATAAATAATCTATGCCAAACCAAAATTAGGCATTTCCACTACGGCAACACTTATCTTGTTAATAGTTTCCTCGATAAGAATCAGAAAATGCAATGAATATCATTTGCCATCCTGGAAATTTTGTTCCCTACTGTGGAACGATTTCATACAGAAGTAGTAAACTTGATGTTCCCAGGAGATTAAAGAAGCAACTCTAAGCCCTAATCCAAAATCCTAAACCTCCAGCTAGAACATGAATTAAATGATACCTACCATCACATAAGAAATGTAATTTTCAAATATTGTATTGTAGAAGATAAGACTACCTAGAGAATAAGAATGAACTCATTACGGCTATAGGCTAATCATTATATAGAAATACAAAGGTGTTAAAACTAAAGTCAAAAGTAGACAACAGGAGCCTATGTGACCACCAGAACTATCTAATAGATAAAAATACCCCCTAGTTGGAGTTTAGATGCCAATCAAGCCCGAGTTGGAGATAGGTTGTAGAAACACGGAGTGATAGTGAGTTGCGGCCTATAGGACGATGAGAAAGTGACTAGTGGTCATCTTTGACGGCGAGAGAGAGAGGGAGTGAAATGAGTTCCGGTGATCGCGAGTGATGGTGAGATGAGTTGCAGCCTCTGATACAGCACGAGAGTTAGTTGTGACCTTCGTGGCATCTAGAGAGAGTAACAGACTCCGGGGTAGCGAGAGAGTAACTTGTGGCCATCTCGACGACAAGAGAGTTTATTTAGTAGAGTTGCTAACGGGTGGGTCTCAGGACACTAAGAATTGCTGACAAATAGGCTAGTTTGGGCTTACGAATGTGCTCTGATTGTGAACTGACAAGTGGGCCACTCAGAAGGCTTCTTGACTTGGCCCTGGCAACTAGGACGCCAAAGTTAGTTGGAATTGCAATTGTAAAAGAAAGACAGGGACTGCAAGTGTAAAAGGATGACAGGTGGACCCTATGGGCATCTGATAGTTGGCTGAGAGAGAGTGGCATGTTTCAAGTAGTAGGTTGAAGAATGGGCTACACAAGAGTGAGGGTGGCTAGTGAAGAGGTAAATGGGAGGGGGTATCTTATCGGAGTATAGATGTGTGTGTGTGTGTGTGTGTGTGTGTGTGTGCGTGCGTGCGTGCGTGCGTGTGTGGGGTGGGGGTGGGGGGGGGGAGGGGGGGTGGTTTGTTTAGAATTTGTGTGGAGGGGTATTGTACGTTAAAAATGAAGAAGAAAGCAGGGGAGACTTTTTCTTCTCCTTGGCACCAGAGGAAGCATAGTAAGAGTCTTTGTACGAGGAAGAGTAATGCTCTAGCCAAACATTATATAGAAATATAAAGGTGTTACAAAAATAGACTACTAAGATAATAGCTAGCCAATGTGACATCACCAGAACAATCTAGAAAGGAAAAAATACCACCCAAGTTGGAGCTTAGACGACAATCAAGCCCAGCTTGGTGATAAACTGTAGAAACAACGGAGAGAGTTGTGGCCCCTAGGATGACGAGAAAATGACTCATCTTTTACGGCGAGAGAGTGAGTTGTGGTCATCTTAGACTTTTACGGCGAGAGAGTGAGTTGTGGTCATCTTAGACGGTGAGAGAGTGAGAATAGTTGTGGCCTCCATGATTGTGAGAGATGATGATATGATAATTTTGCATCAAAACTGCTTGAGCCTTGAAGTGATTACTAAGCCAATATCAAAACTAAGTTTTGAAAAAGTAGCTATAGGGAACCATCAAAGCTATCAAAAGTGAAAGGCCAAAATTACTCTTTGTTTACTTAATTAGCATCGGAACATAAACTTCGTTTGTATTATTAATTTCAATGTGTTTCAGCTAATAATACGAAATTCTATAGTTTGACAAGTATCTAGGACCTAACTGATCCAAAACCATAGTACATAATGGGATGTCAATTTTAAGCATGTTGTCAATTCAAAACCAAGTAGCACAATGTACAGAGGACAATACACTAGAAAGTGTTCTATCAACTTACAAACAAAAATGACAATACTTTCAAACGAACTCAAAATGCAAAAAACGCAAATACCTCGCCTCTGCTTCGATCCCGGTTGCAGCTTCTGTGTGGAGAACCACTGCGGGTCCAACTTCTCCACCCCCTTGATCTCGAACCCGAGGTTATCGACCAAGACAGACGGCACGGCATCACTGGATTGCCCTGATGGTTTAGATACTTCCGTGCTAGAAATTTCTACTGTTATAACAACCAAGTCGCCAGGCCTATAGATCTCTTTATCTGTTTTCAGCTTAAGAGAAGGCAAGACCCCGTGCTTGCTAGGGGAATCACCCTTGTTATCAACATCCGAACCACCAGAGCTTCTAAAGAAGGAGAACCCCTTAGATAACCTAGACGACATCTCCAGCAAGAAATTCCATCCAAGTGGGTCACCTCCTCTTCAAATGTAACCCATCAAAGTCGAACTGCGATCCATCAATGGTCATAGCAAACTACTGCAATGGCAGAAAAATTGCAAATTCTAGTGGACTAAATTAGAGTAATGACGAATTCTATATGAATCAAATACAATACAAACAAAACAAAACAAAAAACCTTGTCAAATGCTAAATTAAGCACAAATTACAAGAAAAGGAATCAAAATTACATATACTAGAGTTAAAATTGTTGCATAGGCAGCAAAAAATTACACTTTTTAGTGGATTAAATTGCTAGTTTTAAATTAGAGAAAGATGATGAATCATCCTAAATGAATCAAATAACAAAAAAAAAAATGTCTCTAAAATTGTCTGTAAATCACAACAAAAGGCATCAAATTCACCTCTGTTAGTGGTTCATTTCAAATTACTGCATTGGCAGCAAAAGTAGAAAATTGACTGGACTAAATTGCAAAAATTTCAATCACTTAGGTAAAAATAAAAAAGTAACTAAGACCATCTCCAATGGGGGTTTCTATCTTCCCTATTTCTATGGAAGAAATTCATTTTAGAAAAAAACTTCTCCCAATGGTGGTTTCTATCACCATTTCTATCCTAGGTGGCAATGATGTAGGATGGAAACTTGGTTTCTACATGTAGAAACTCTCATAGAAATTCTCCTATCTCTCATGACAATTATTATTGGGCCCCACGCCATTAAATTGGTCCTTTTACTATGTGACACATAGGATAGAAATGGAGAACCATTGGAGAGCATTTTTTGTATGTGTACAATTTTTATGTAGAAACTCTTCCAACTAGGATAGAAATCTCCTTAAAGTACAATGCCAAGTATGATAAGAACTCAATTTTAGAAATCACCATTGGAGATGGTCTAATTATCCTAAACTAATTCAAGAAACTATGCCCACAAATCACGATACCGACATGAGGAGTTCAAATTACTGCATTGGCAGCAAAAACACAAAATTGAGTGGATTAAATTATAAAATTCTCGAGTAATTTAGGGAAACGTAACGACCTATTCTAAAAATCAAATACAAAAATCGATTCTTGTCACAATCTAGAATTGAACACAAATTACAGGAAAAACTCAAATTCGCCTGTGTTAGGAGCTCAAATCACTGCATTTGGCAGCAAAACTAAAAAAATTAGTGGATTAAATTGCAAGAAAAAAAATAACTACACAAATTTGACCCAAAAAAATTATCCCAAAATAGTGTGGATTAAATTGCAAACTTTTTGACTGACTAATTTAGGGGAACCTAAGGAATTACTTTAAATGAATCGGATACCCCAAAAAAATGTCAAAATCTAAACTTGAACACAATTCACAATATAAGTCCTCAGCATTGGCATCAAACTACAAATCTGAGTGATTAGTTGCAAGAAATTTGATTGGTTTTGCCAAAATAACTAATTGTTGAGCAAAAAAACACAAGAAAAAGATGTGAAATTTACCAATGTCAGGGAGATGGGATCGATCCTAGGTAGATCCAGGAGAATTTTGATTGGATCTGAAGGAGAAACCCTAGATTTTGGGAGTCGATTGAAAATTCTGTGTGTAGCTATAGCCCCTGTAGATCTGTGGGGAACCTGGAGAAATAATACCTTCTTTTTTTTGTTAGAGAATTGGCAATTTACTGTGGTCTTTTCTTCACTTGTGCGAGTGGGTTGGGTTAGCCCATAACTTTAATCTAACCCAGGGATTGGATTGGTTAGGCCATCTCCAACCAATGGCCTGTTTGGTTCGGCAAAGTAAGTGAAATTTGCGTACGCATTCCATGTGCTCGTCATGTGTATGCATATTTTTTTACTTCCTTTGCTTCATTGATTTGTTAAAGTAAGTTGAAAATTATAAACTTTTTTTTATAGTTTTTATGTTTCGTTTGTAATGAAATGGTAGTTGAGAAGTGATATGGTTGTTCTTTTTTTGAAATGGATGAGATTACACGGTTTATGTAGTTGAGAAGAAATGATATTTCGTGGACTTCTCCGGCCCGCCTCAACGAAACAAAACAAAAATTGGAAGTGAAAATAGAAGAAATGGTGGAGAACAGAACTGTGAGGTGTCAAATTTCGCAGTTACAACTTTCATTCCCCCCTTTACCAAACACCCAAACTTGACCAAAAGTTCAGCACAGTAGTTCTAAATACTCACTTCAGCCACTTATGTAAGGCTACCAAACAGGCTCCAAGTTCTAGAATCACCTATTTGAGATTTTTTTTTTCCCAAATCGTCTTCAAAATGAGGGAAATTTTAAACATATATAGAACATGTCCTCAAAATTTGATAATCCAATATTTATACCAAATTTTGTCATATATCTTTTAATTTATAAAAATTTAATATAATAATAATACCAGTAAAAAGATTTTATTGAGATCTTCCAATAGAGTATATTACTGAATCTATTTGCTATTGGCCTTTTTTCTATGTAGAATTTCAAAGAACTTTAGGATCCTCCAGAAAATTTTAGACAAATTTGTTTCTTTGTAAAAAATTATATGAATAATGTATAATAATATAGTAAATATGATTATATTAAAATAACTATAAAAAATGAATTTATGTAGAAATAAATAATAGTTTTTTATTGTTTGAGGATAGGTGGGTTGGAGCACTAAAATTTTTGAGGGTGAAAATAATATGGAAATATTTCGTTCTGAGCTCTCAAATTGAGAGGAAATTTGAGGATGGGTTAAAAGATGGCCTTAACCAAACACTTTTTTTTAACTGGAAATTGCTGAGAAACCCAATTTCGGGGTGGACTTTTATGAAATGTCCACCCGCTGGATAAGTTTTATGAAATATCCAGAATTAAGTATTTTCACGTTAAATATTCCAAGATTCCCTTTTAGATGCCACCTGCTAGAAACTGCTATTTTTATAATACCGAAACTACCCCTCCGCGCGAATTGGTCATCTATATGTATTTGAATTCAAAAAACTCAGATCTGGATTGTGATTTTCGTCTTCTTCTTCTTCACTGGAAATCTGAATTCTATTGCTCTCATCTTCAGCAGAGATCGCAAAGATCGTTCGTAGTTCGGTGTGCTTTTCTTCAGTCGAACTCAGATCATCGCTCGTCATCATCATCATCATCATCATCATCATCTTCATCTTCATCGTGGAGACATTTGAAGTTTTCCGACAATTAGGTCAATTGTGGAGAGAATATCTTTCTTCTTCTTTTCCATCAGAATTATCATCGTTTTGAAAGAAGAACGAAACTCTTTGTTCATGAAAAAAAACTAAATTACACGGAGAATGTCATTCTCCGTTTTATTTAAAACGGAGAATGCCGTTCTCCGTCTTAATTTAAACGGAGAATGACATTCTTCGTCTTAATTTAAACGGAGAATGGCCATTCTCCGTGCTACATTAAGACGGAGAATGTCATTCTCCGTTTTATTTAACACGGAAAATGACATTCTCCGTTTTATTTAACACGGAGAATGGCATTCTCCGTGTTAGTAACACGGAGAATGATCATTCTCCTGCGTTTTAACACTAGAATGACCATTCTTCGTGTTAAATAAAACGGAGAATGTCATTCTCCGTGTTAAATAAAACGGAGAATGACATTCTCCGTCTTAATGTAGCACGGAGAATGGCCATTCTCCGTTTAAATTAAGACGGAGAATGTTTCTCCGTTTTATTTAACACGGAGAATGGTCATTCTCTTGCGTTTTAACACTGGAATGACCATTCTCCGTGTAAACTAAGACGGAGAATGACCATTCTCCGTCTAAATTATGACGGAGAATGGCCATTCTCCGTGTAACTTTCAGGACGAAGAATGACATTCTCCGTCTTAATTAAGACGGAGAATGTCATTCTCCGTGTTACTAACACGGAGAATGGTCATTCTCCGTGTAAATTAAGACGGAGAATGCCATTCTCCGTGTTACTAATACGGAGAATGTCCACCCTCATGTGAAATTAACATTTTTCGTGTTCTAACACGGAGAATGGCCATTCTCCTGCATTTTATGGTCAGCTGAAACTTTGGAGGGCCATAACTTTTGACTGGGAGGTCGAAATGAGGTCCCGTTTGTCGCAAAATGAGCGTATCGTCGAGGAGACTGAAAGTAACAGTTTTACAGTTAGACGGCCTTCCGAAATTTTAGATTCGCAAAAAAATGATGTTTGGACCTCCGTTTTAGCATTTTTTGTCGTTTGTCCCAGTCTTTCCGAAATTTTTCGACGAGTTTTTGAAGATTTTTGAGGAGAAAACCTAGATTCGAAAGTGAGCAGCGTAAGGAAGAAGATGAAGTATCGTGGGTGTTTTCAATAAATTAAAAGGAAGGACAAAAGGGTCATTTGGAACCCGCTTTGGATAAGTTTCTCTAATTCTGGGCACGCGATGAAAGTTTTTTTAGCGGTGGGTTTTACATAAAAATTTTTTAGTTTTTGGGCATTTCATAAATCTTCTGTTTTTTAAAACAAAAACAAAAATGGTTAATTGACTTGCTATATCTATATGATTTCAAGTAGAGCTTTGCTATGCCTACAACCAAATACTTACAATTTTCTTACAATCGCCACGTATCGGACTTCGATTGGAGGAGGGGAGAAGTTAATGAATTAGCAAAAATGCTCCTCTGGAGACTTTCTTCCCCGTATACGAGCTCATTTACTTTGGCAAGTCCTAAATTTTCAAATTGGGACTAAAGCATAAATTTCTACAAAATGTTTTCTTTCTCTATCAAATATCCAATTAAAATATAATTTATTTTATGATTTCATCATAGGTTTGTTGTATTGTGGCCCCAAAATTCGTATTGTTAACTCTAAATCCCAAATTTCATTAAAAGTCTAAAATTCCAAACAAATCTTAAAATTCTAACATTTGTTGTGTTATAGCCTCAAATGTTTATGTAATTGGAATCAAATTTTTTTTAACAACAGGATATGCATCAGAGTTTGAAAACTCGCTCGAATGGACCGATTACTAATTAACTTTGAAGATTTTAATCTCAAATTTGAAGGAGAAATGTAGTTTCAGCATACCAAAGTTCATTGACAATGATCAAGCAAACTGTAGTTTCAGACTTCCGTCCAGATATTTTCGCTTAATCAATGCCAAATTCTCTATCAAGGTCCACAAAAAAACTTTCAAACCTCTGATTTTTTAAGCCCCCGTCATTTTTTTCCCCTTCCAATTCATATATTGAGTATACAATGATAGAAAAATGGATATACAAAATTCCTTAGCACCATTCCAACGTTCATCGACAATGATCATTGCCAAACTCTCTATCATGGTCTAAAAAACCCTTCAAACCTCTGGTTTTTAGAAGCCCATGTCATTTTTTGATAGATATATGATTCTGGAATGAGTCAAAAATCGATATCGATATGTGATTACTTTGCCAACCTAAGTTGGATACAAAAGTTCCTTATCAACAGATACCAAAAAAGCTCACTCACAATGATCAAGCAGACCAAAATACATAAAAAAAAATATCAGGTAGAGGCAGGTTTGATTTAGAACACTTCAGTAAATAGAAGCAAGGAAAGTGATACAATATACCAAAAGTTCATCGACAATGAGCAAACCAAAATACATCAAAATATCAGGAGGCATGTTTGATTTAGAACTTCAGTAAATAGAAGCAAGGAAAGTGCTACAACATACCAAAGTTCATCGACAATGATCAAGCAAACTGCAGTTTAAGACTTCGGTCCAGATCTTTTAGCTTAATCATTGCCAAACTCTCTATCAAGGTCTAAAAAAACTTCCAAACCTCTGATTTTTAGAAGCCCATGTCAATTTTTTGATAGATATACTGCGCATATATGATTCTGAAATGAGTCAAAAATCGATATCGATTTGTGATTACTTTGCCAACCAAAGTTGCATACAAAAGTTCCTTGTCGACAAATATCAAGAGCTCACTGACAATGATCCAGCAAACCAAACTACATTAAAAGAATCAGGTAGAGGCAGGTTTCATTTAGAACTGCAGTGAATGGAAGCAAGGAAAGTGCTACCAACTATCATTTCAAACTGATACAAACTAAGAGAGAAACTAACTGGACTATGCCACAATCACACGCTTCCACACCGCAATGTGAATGCATAATTCACAGAACATAGTATAGTATCCACTAAAGCGCACGAAGTCCCCGCAGAATGAACTCTTTACTCCTCGTCCGACTCATCGTCGTTCTTGTATGAAACCAGCGTGTCCACTTTATGTATCTACATCAAAATCAAAGGAAACCAGCGTGTCCACTTTAGGGAGAAAAAAAGAAAAGAAAATGTGGATCATATGTCTATACTGCTTGCTTTACCTTGGTATCAAAGGAATGCAGCTTGACCATCTGGGGGTTCTTGATGAGCTTAGCATCACTCTCGATCCAAGTGAAGGGAACTGCGACCTCCATATCGGTGTAGGCTAGCACATCGAACACGCCTACAAACAAGTGCATCAAGTTAGAACTGCGACCTCCTTTTCTTTTCTGAACAATAGGGAAAAAAACAGAGAAAAAAAAGGTACTACTAACAAAAAAATGATCGAGAAAGAAAATGTTTACATTCTTCGTCGAGACAAGGCAAGTAAGTGATGCAAGAAGCAACCTGCCGCATGATCGCTTGGATCTCCCTCATTATTTCCTTGTCACTCTTCTCCCTGAAAACCCTGAGACAGTACGACAAGACACGTTACAAACGTGGCACCACGGACACGACACATGTTTTCAGGACCGCTTCTAAGGGCCATGTACAAACAACCCCTGAGACAGTATCTCTGTTCGTAAGAACCAATGTTTGTTTGACAAATACTACGAACGAGACACGTTACAAACATGGCACCACGGACACGACACCTACTTTTATGGCCGTTTCTGACATTCTAAGGGCCATGTACAAACCCTAAGATATCTCCGTTCATAAGTACCATTGTTTGTTTGGCAAAAACTACCACAAGACATGAGTAGAAACGTGGCACCATGGACACGACACCTGTTTTCAAGGCCGTTTCTGACATTCTAATGACCTTTTGTTAACCACTCTAAAAAAGGGTCTTTTCTGACATTCTAAAAAAATAGGGAGGCCTAAATCTAAAAATAGAGATTTCACATTAGTAATATATACGACGGTTAAAAGTTTTGGGGCCTTCGACTTTTTGGGACCCTTCGCACAGCTTGCACACATGCTCAGAAACGGCCCTACATGTTTTAACATGCGCACGATAAATGGGACACGTGTCACTATTTCGAAATGTATCGGTGGATTCTAAAGAAAAGTCCACCGGCGACGGATGGGAAAAGTATGCACAAGTTTACTACTTACCCCTTCTCGACAACCTCGGCATCGGTCTCTATGTTGAAGTTCCACCTCTCGAGGACCTCGGAGGAGGCCTTGCTCATGATCACAAGAACAATCCTCTGCAACTGGCCAGCCTCCAACCACTCTATACAGAAACGAGAACCCAACATCAAAACTAATCGTACCAATGTCAAAAAAAAAAAAAAAGTTATTTCAAGAACTTCTACTGGACAGTTGAGAAGTGAGGCCGGCGATGAAGGACTTGACGCCCTCGTCCTGCGTCAGGAGCATCGACAGCCCGTACTTCTTCACCTTCGCGAAGCTCTCTTCTGGGTACACTCCCCTGTTGTACAAGATGCTGTCGCCAAAAAGAAATTTTAGTCGGTGTACGTGTCCTAGAGTATTTTGGAGTGCCCGTGTCATGTTCAATCGTAAAGAAAACACGAACACGAGAAAATGGGCTAAACCATGTACGTATGCACTCTCACCTGTTTGCTGCATAACCGAAGAACTCGCTGACGATGGCGGCGGAGCCCTTGAGAGTGATGATGTCCTTTGTGAGTGTTCTTGAACCCATTTCTCTTCTTCTTCTTCTTCTTCTTCTTCTTCTTCTTCTTCTTCTTCTTCTACTTGCTTTCTTTCTTGCAAAGGAATTAGTCTTCTATGAAGAGGAGAGAGAGAGAGAGAGAGAGAGAGAGATTGTTATGAAGTAAGAAGGAAAGGAATGGAAAGGAATGTGAAGGAGAAAGGAATAACGGCTAGTTTGTGCATTTCTTGATTTTTGAATTATTATGTCCAACGGTCGGGAAGTAGTGGAGAGGCCCACTTGATTGATTTGAAAAGTTTGGATCCGGATCGGGTTTATGTACGACCAGACCCGAGCCCTAAATACCATTCGAAACTTTTGTATCAAATTTATGTGAAACCTTTCCTATGAGTAAATCAGTTGAGTTCTTGTTGGGTTTCGGGGTCGTTGAAGCTATGTCAAATCTCAACCATTAAGAATTTCCGATTCTAACTCTAAAATAAGCCGAAAAATATAAAAATAATAATTCTATGATTAAATGTATCCATATTCGTTATAAGTAATTATGTTAAACATCTTTTTGCTAGCATTAAGCAAACAATTTAAACTAAAAAGAGTAACTTTAAGGTAGAACATAATCCCTATTTATTAGACTAAAGAAAAAAAAAATATTTATAAAAAATAATTCAGTTTACATTCTCAATTTCTACCTTTTTTCGGAGTGGTCTCTACCAGGGCCGGTTTTGAGGGAGTGCAATGGGTGCGACCGTACTAGGCCTCCCAAATTCGTAGGCCTCCAAATTTTTTTTATATGTAAAATGTATTATGTATACTAAACTAACTTCTGGATACATATTTTAAAAATCCCAAAGATTTCAAACATATGAATAAATAATTTAATAAATTATGATAAGTAATTTAAAAACTGTATATGTATATTATAATACTAAACTAACTTATGAATAAATAATTTATAAATTTATTGGCCTTCCTTATTTATACTAAGTTAATTAAGTGGAGATTCTCACAATTAACTAGACTATAGCCTGTATCTGTTTCCAATTAAGGAATCAATTAACAAAGGCTTCTAATGTTTTCAATTAATGAATTAAGTCAAAGATTCTCTCAATCTCATTCAATGCATATTCAAAATCAATAGAAAATGCTAAGACTTAATAGAAAATCCTAAGATTTATATGATTCAAATAAAATCTTATGTATCCTTGACTCTATCAACAACCTCTCTTCTTCTTCAAAAAACGCCCACAAATTTCAACTCTCTACCCCTTAAAAAGTCCACATATTCCAAACCACATCGTCTCCAATCCAGGGCACTTCACCAATACCTCACGAGCACTCCCCAAAGTTCCAGCGCCGTTGACGAGCCCGCCTGTCGACTGCCGAAAGAAGGTTGTGCACAAAGAAGACTGTTGCACATATAAGCGTAGGTTTACAGAAAGTTCGTTGCAGCAAATCTCCACACTCATTCAACGAAATCCCAAAATAATTGTACATGTACAATCTCCTATAACTCTAATTTAATCCTCTAAAAATTTTGCCTTATTTTATCTCTTTACAGAAAGTTTGTTGCAGCAAATCTCCACACTCATTCTGCATAGACGATAGAAGGTCTACCACGGGATATTGTGTCTTTGTAGGAGGAAACTTGGTCTCATGGAGAAGCAAGAAACAGTCAGTGGTAGCACGATCTACAGCTGAAGCAGAATACAGAGCAATGGCCTTAGGAGTGTCGGAATTACTGTGGGTGAAAGCATTGCTGACAGAGTTGAAGCTGGACAAGGGAGCACCGTTACGTCTTCTGAGCGATAGTCAAGCTGCAATAAGTATAGCTAACAATCCAGTTCAGCACGACAGAACGAAACACATCGAGATCGATCGATTCTTCATCAAAGAGAAGCTGGAACAAGGGATACTGAAGATTGATCATGTTCGCTCAGAAGAACAAGTGGCAGACTGTTTGACTAAGGGTCTTAGTTCATTAAGTCTGTCGAAGCTATGTAACAAGATGGGAATGATTAATATCTATCGTCCATCTTGAGGGGGAGTGTTGAGAACTAATAAGGGATTTAGGAAAAAATGTAGTATGAAGAGGAGCTAGACTTCCTATAAGTAGTGGAGTAGCCAATCAATAAAAATACAACAATTATTATTCTCTACAGATTACTATACTAAAAAACATACATGTTGTCTATGACAGAAGATGGAATGTATTATGGCTATAACAGGCTTGAATCATGCAAAGCGTGAGAGGCAATCTGTACTCTTCTTGAAGAGCTTCGGACTTTATAACAAATATCCATCATGATTCATGACATTCTCAACACTATATTCGAATGGTTATTAAAACTTATGGCGCAGGGGAAATTAAACAAATCGAGAAAGCACTGCATCAAGGAACTTGCCAGCTTCGAAAAACCTTCAGGGTGTTTCTCCTTTAAGGAATGAATGCAGTTATATTATTCATCGCGAAACAAGTTTGTAAATTTCACAATGTTGTTTAACTGCAGAAAATATGATCTTGTAAAAAAATAAAAAAAAATCCAAATCTCAATCTTCTTATTTCAAGAGCAATATGCAGGTGTACTGACTCAATTAAACAGTAACAATTTCTGTTTCAATGTGATAATCCCAAAATCTCGTTCTGGAAATCTAAATTCCTGTATATGAAGTTATCAGATATCTGGATATTTTCATTTCAGTCTGTTGGATCCGAAAAGAACTTGTTCAGTGACGGCATTATCTCAGGGGACTTGTTGCGGACAAATTTTCGAAGGCCATGTTGTGCGTACTTCTCTCCCTCTTCAAAGTTCTCAAGAATTCCTGCAGCCCTCTTTTCCTTGGTAACCCTGCCCACAAAAATCTTGATGAGTACACACAATCAAAGAACTGTAATTTTTTTTCTTTTTGTTAGAGAACTTTTGTTCTTTGATTGTTTATAAACAAAAATATTGATTTCTTTGTCTAAAGGATAAATAGTTTTGACTAAAAATGAATAGCTTTCAATTGCAAGGATATTGATGAAGGTATTGCAATTTGGAATATACATATATGTATCCTATTTATATTGAAGAGCTAGGAAGCAAGGATACTCCAAATTGGTGTTATATGTTGGTGCTTTCTTTACATGGAGAGAGCTAGCTCTCAACATGCCTTGTAAAATTTTAGTCCCCACATCGGAAATGCACCATGAGTTATCTCAACATATATACTTGGTTGTGTTGTTGAGAGATGCACATGGGGTGGTGACCCTAAGGAGGGAACTATGTGGGTGATTTTACTAGGAGGTAAGAATAAGGCTCCAAGGATTAAGCATTAATGCTTTTGTCATTCTCTTGGATTAATTCCATTTGGAGCTAAGCCCCAAAGCGACTCGGACTCGGGCTCATGGGCTCATGAGGCGTAATGTGGCGTTTTGTTGGCGCACTTTGCACTTAGCACGTCTGCGGCCATGCGGTCTTATGCGGCATGCGGCTCATATGCGGCCTCATGCGGCCATGCGGCCATGAGGCTCATGTGGCTCATGCGGCCATGCGGCTCATGCGGCTCATGCGGCTCATGTGGTCCATGCGGCTCATGTGGTCCTGTAACTATATCTGTAAAAATCCATGAGCTCCTAGAAATTCAAACAAGTTGCCTATGAAATAAAGTGTAAGCATTTGTCCTATCAGTCACAACCCTTAAGATAAAAGATTGCACAGGGAGGAACAAACTGAAGACAAAAGAACTGTAAACATTCTAGTATCTCTTTCCTGTGTATTCGAACCATGGGAGAAAATTTTGGATCAGTTTACCTCGAGATTCGCATTTGAATAACCGAATCAGGAATTATAAACTATTCCCTTACGGCAAAATAGGATTTTAAATGGGCACTTCAGACTAAGATATGATGACGATATCTAAAGAGGCAAGAGAATGAATTAAATAATCTATCAAGGTTAGATCATTAATTCTATGAAGCCCTGCCTTGTCAAGGGAATAATCTATCCAAATTAGATTACATCGTCATATCAAGAGATAATAGTGTACCTATGGGGATCTGATAAACTATAAAAATTAATAACTCCTTATCTACATTGCATGGCCTAGACTACCCATCGGTAAATTTGTATAAGGGGCTCCTAGTCCTAGTCATTCTTGTAAATTAAATTAATCCTAATTCGTGAATGAGCATTTCCTTGTCGCAGGCTCGCAACAGTACGGCTAACTTAAGTACTATCACGAGTTCGCATGATTTGCAAAAACAGACCTGCATGGGCCACCACAAAAACTTGTCACGACCCACACCCGTTTTTTTTTAAAACGGATACGAGACGTGTCCAAGCCAGCCTACGCCGCAGTGTCGACGGTAGAACGTTGTCACGGCCATGAAGATCGAAATCACAAATAATGCTCATTCACATAATTAATTTAACTTACAATGATCACAAGTTTTACATTTGTAGAAAAATATAAACTTGTACAGATAAATGAATGACTACAACTCAACTATCTAGCTAGTCTCTAGGCTTTTGTCTGCAAGTATTCCCGTCACTCCCCAAGCTAAGTGAATCCACGGCTAACCTGAAAATGTTGGTTTCCAGTCAGGAATGGAACGAGCACAATTCACTGAATACAATTTCAAATAAAGAAAATGACTATAAAACAAAAGTTAGACATCAATCATGAGTTTTGAAAATAAACAGGAAATACAGAAAACCAATAATAAATAGACACAAAATACTTTCCCCAACTGTTAGAAGTACCGTTGATATGTGATCAGTCTGGGACACTACACCGCACGGTCTACGAGATCTACTTGCAGAAAATAAGCACTGTCTACGAGGTCTACTTGCAGAAAATAAGCACTGTCTACGAGATCTACTTGCAGAAAATAAACACTGTCTACGAGATCTACTGCATGAAAAATAAACACTGTCTACGAGATCTACTGCATGAAAATAAACACTTTCTACAAGATCTACTGCATAAAAATAAACACTGTCTACGAGATCTACTGCATGAAAATAAATACTGTCTACGAGATCTACTGCATGAAAATAAACACTGTCTACGAGATCTACTGCATGAAAATAAATACTGTCTACGAGATCTACTGCATGAAAATAAACACTGTCTACGAGATCTACTACATAAAAATAGACACTGTCTACGAGATCTACTGCATGAAAATAAACACGGTCTACGGTCGGATCACACATCCTTGGTACTTCTCATTCCCGACTCAACAATTTTATAATAGAGTATAAAGATCACATAACCAATGGCTAATCAATGAAATATAGTAAAAATTAATATCGAAATGCAGACAATAAACTGTACTCGCCTGTGGTCCTGTGCTGGTGAAACCGATAATCTGAGCCACTCAGTATGCCACAATAGTCAAAACCCATACAACAGTCCCCGGAAGCTGAAATAAACATTACCAATGTTCTTAGAATAGTCAAATTAGCTAGGATTGCCTGTCCTTAAGTCCAATTCTGGACACAGGAGCAAAACAGTAATTTTTGGGCCAAAACGGTGTCCGCCGTTGGACCCGCTTTGCACCGAAAAGCGTGTCAAAGTCAATGGTCTCTAAAGTCGTCAAACTACATGTCTACCGATCCATTTTTCCGATACGAACCCAACCATATGTCCAGAGTTGGATTCCGGCGGACCGTGCACAAAATCGCCCGTTGAATGGGACCGTAGGGCACGCAAAACGACGTACAATTCAACTGTCTCAGAATTGGACCAAACTTGGCATACAGGACCAAAAAAACGATACGGTTCTGTTGGCGCAAGTTTCGTCTCGATCTGACGAGCGTGCACAAAGTAATTGGAAAACTTGCACAGAGGCCGATACGGGAAATTTCGACGGATACACATCAAATTCGTCGCGCACACGCGACCAATTTGAATTCCGTCAAAGCCCACACGACCACGAAGCCGTTACGCAGCTTTCGATGCTTTCGGTTCGCGACCACGTCGTCCGGATTGGCGGGACGCACGTCGTGTGGAACAATTTTCAAGTTTTGAAAACAGTTTTTCGGTGAACTTCGTCGACGATTTAACTCATGCACATATAACGAAAAACAGAACTAAAAGTTGCGTTTTGATCTCGTTTAGGTTGTCTGTAACTGTGTCAATTTAAACTTTCGAAAACCCTAATATCCAGTTCGAAAACTGGCTTCCAATACAGGGTTTTAACTCCTGAAACTGTTCTATTTGAACAGGTTTTTCGTCAAGGTTCGCATCGATTTATCGAGCAACCTAGGGTACCTAAATTCAAACTATTTGAAGGCGTTTATAGGCCTATAGGTTGTCTACGCGTAGGATCTTGTAAATCGAAAAATAGTTGAACGAGGTGGGAGAAATTCACCTCGAAAATATCGATTTCTGCCGCTGCTGCTGCCTACGCGCTGCTGTTTGCGCGCGGTTCCTGGCCAACTCCGGCCGGCCGACGGCGACTCCCGGCGGCGCGCGCTCGTGGGGGTGGTGCGCCCTCGTGTGGGGGTCGGCGGGGCGCTGCTTGGATTAGGGTTTGCTGAAAAAATTCTCCCAATCGACCTATCGAGTATAAATAAGGTTGCGTTAACAGAGCCGAAGGGGAGGGGGTCTCGGCCTGCTCTGTACTGCTGTTTATTCAGTTGGGCTGGGAGTTTTTGGGTCAGGCCGGGCTGGGCCTGACCTGGTCGGGTTGGGCTGCCCCTTGATTCTTTTCTTTCTTTCTTTTTATTATTTCTTTTCATTCATTATTTATACTAATACATATATATATATCTACACAAATACACAATATATATTTATAAATACACATATATACTTTGTGTATAAGTACCATATTTAATTTAAGATATTTAACATTAATATAAAATATATTTCCAAATAAATTATTTATATACACATAGATATACATTTATTTTTCTATATATACTCATATATATATCTATATATATATATATGCATACAAATACATGTATTATTATATATATATATATATATATTTATATATATATATATATATATATATATACATACACATATTCACGTATATCTATATACTCCCATGTATATACTTTATCAGCAATTATTTATATATGAAAATATAATAATATATAATCTATGTACTATAACATTTATTTAAAATAACATAATCAATAATAACAAAATACTATTATATACGAATATCCTCAATAATAATAATAATAATAATAATAATAATAACAATAATAATAATAATAATAATAATAAAATTCAATAATCAATAATGGCATATATATACGATTTCGCAGTCTAATAATCCTAAATTGTACAAGGACGTATCTATACAAATATCACTGAATATCAAACTAATAATAATATTTATAACATTTAAATACAAATATTTAGAAATATTCCTCAGTTTATTAAAATGGAATACAACGCAATCTTACGAAAATATGTCAAGACGAATGTCATTGGACGTCTCGCATGACTACATGGGCTTGAGCTCAGTTCGGGTCCAGTCCGGACTAAAATGGTATAATTGATTTCCCTAACTCAATAATATAATTAATAAATAACTAAAAACGTTCTATGGGGGGTTAAGTCGCAACTTGGCCCGGTTTTCCTAGTTAGGACATCACTATGGTTCGGCCTTCCTTGGCAGGGCTAATATACTAGCCAAAGCACGCCATTGCACTATCCGTGCCACGATTCCTAGTCATCGTGTACTCCAAAACTCCACTATGGCTAAAATCATCAACCGTAAAATTAACTAAATAATTATTTATAAAAACTCTAAAAATCACCATTTAATTCAAATAAATAAATGAATAAAATATATTATCAAAATTCCGGGAAGAGGGGTTACAAATCTACCCACCTTAAAAATAATTTCGTCCTCGAAATTCTAATTCGTAACTATTCTTTAATATTCAAAAAAGGAAATCTATCATTACTTTAATCTCCTCGAAATTTAATTCCTCAAAACATTTTATATCTTTCTCATTGTCCATTTTGGCAACTAAAAAAATATTGAGGACTTCTACCCACCTTTGGTCACACTACTCCCTTAAAGCTAGGTCACTAAAATTTTATAATCATCCAACTAATTGCTATAATTGCTACCAAATGATATCTACTGAATATGGCACCTATAAACCTCTCAGATCTATCAAATAACCCAGAATCTAACATACAACAAAATTTACACAAGTAGCTAAGAAATATTGCTAAATTCTAATAAGCGTGACCATTCGTCACTCTGAAATAGGAAGGACAGGAGGATAAAGAAGAATAATCGAGAGCATTAATGAAGTTTCAAGGGCGGTAGAGGATATCTAATGTTGCAGCTAGAAGGAAATTCATGAACCATTAACTTATTTGCTAGAGTGGGCTACTCTAGCCTAGTCACTTAAAACGAAGAACCCTTCGTCTCTTAGAGTGGCTTGCACTCCGTGCAATATAGAAGTTTCGTTCTCGAAATTCTATCTAAACAAGGTTCCATAATAGAACGAAATTTGAGAAATCAAGATCGTGATATTTTTCGTGGTTATTTAAAAACACAAGCACGGAATAAATGCAATACAAAATCGTATCGCGACTTCCAGGTAGATGGGATAATGATTACGGATGACCCTGCATTATAAGAGGTGGAGACTACATAATAGGTATAGGGACCCATTTCAAGTAGTCCGGTTTTATAGTCCAAATATGGTGGTATGCATGGATGGATTTTTACTGGGTCTTAATGGGTTTTCTGATTGAACATTAATTGCTGGTCGGATGAACCTAGGATTTCAGTATTATATGGTCTGGACAAGATTCCAATGATAAAACTATGTCTACTAGGTTAGGGTAGCCTGGAAGAAGTTTCCACCCAAGTGGTTGAGCTAGTTGGGCAGTCGGATTGGTTAAATAGGTTCTGTAAACCCTGGAGATCCGCCTTTCGGGACTTTTGTGTTTAAGTAGCACGAGAAGACACAATTGAATGGCATACTAGTGGCATGTGCGTAGTGGGCTTCGAGTAGATCACAACCATATATTTGGTCGAAAGGTTCGAGTCAAGGTTGAGTTTCTAATTGAGGTCGGGAAGTTTACCGGTATTATGGTAAGGGTTATAGTTAGTCCTTTCTACCTGAAAGTCGTACCATAAAAATAGAGTACAAGGAGACGGGTTTGAGTGGGACATGATATACCTAGATGAAGGTGGACTCGTCTAGATCTTATATATGAAATTCGTTGGAAGGTAACAGTTGGTCTCGTACTCCGAATATTAATGACACGATCGGGGACACAAAATGATTTAAATGGAAAGTGGGAGTCCATGAGATACTAATTGTCATCCTAGAGGAATCATTCTAATCAATCGATAATCCTCGCATATCCAAAAACTTTAGGAGGCTTACAGTCTACCCACCTTAAAAATAGGACATGGTCTTAGGAATATTGAGGTTAGAGGGTTCCCAAAGTCCGGATACTGTACCTTGACCCTTTGTTAATAGGGAATAAGGCACGGCGTATCGGGATACGGTAGATATAAGTCAAGTCAAGGATCGTTCCTCAATAAATGGAGAATCGAGTGTGTACAATGACACATGGTTGACAAAATAGGATGATATACTCGTATAGTATACTAGAGTTATCGACGGGGTAACCAACTCTAAGGCACAAGATTTCTAACAACTGAGTCGTGAATTTCTATTTGTGTCAACCTGCCAGACTATCGTCACAAGAGTTGTAGTGATCGTGTATTGCTGTTGACGACTGGTAGATCATAATATGACAGGGTATTTAAGCTATGGTATTGGCTAAGCTAGTGACGGTGGTGTTCCAACACTAGTTAGGTCTTAATAATAAAATTTACATAACTAGAGTAATATTTGTTGGAAACCAATCTCGGGATGAGTGTCACGGTAAATGATTACCCTATTGTCCATTCATCTCATGTCTCACTGTGGGCTTCGGTCGAGGAAGGGTTTGTTCAAGGCTTAAGGGTTGCTAGTTAAGACAAGCTTCCAGCAAATAATTAGAGACTCACAACATTTGGTTTCTTGAGAATAGGTAGTCTCCTAGGTTGGCGTTCTGACTAAGGGTAAAACCCTAATCATTCTCAAATTCAAGTGGCTCGAAAGTCTCAATAGTAGTTTGAGGGTCGCTGGGAGAACGAGTAACTCAATCACATGACTGGCCAATGGTAGCTACACTTGTGCCTACCATTATCATAGCCATGGGAATACTCTGTATCTCTCTACTATCACGAGCTTTCGTCTTTCCAAATCGGTGAAAGACAAAAACAATAAAGAATCAAAGGAAGATGTTACTGAATACAATCACGTGATTCAAGGGCGAACGTATAATTCAAGAGGAATTGTCAAGCAGTCGCAGATGAGATCCTAGAGACATCTACATCTCAATCCACGTAGGTTAATCAGAGGGAGAGCGAACCGGGTGCACTACGGTTGATCAGACCGTAATACATCGATTCTGATTAGACAATATGTTAGTAGGCGTCCCCACTAAACATATGTCTTGAATCAAGCTCGATAAAAGAGTAAGCTTGCAAAAACTAGGCTGTAATAGCAGCGTTGGTCAAGATAGTCAAGATACAAGTACGCGAGATTTTTGAAAAGAGGCACAAGTAGTTCGAGTTTAGAGAGAATCAAAAATTACCTGGTGTTCTTGCTTATACAATCTTCCTAAAATCTTCCTGTCCATACGGTCTTGGTCAACTAATGGGCTATGAAACTCTGGATTCTATATTCTTGGTAACTTATTAGTGTCGGTCAATTACCTCGTCAATAGATCACAAGGACCTCATAATGCTAGGTTGGGAGACATGTTACTCAACTTACAGAACTTCCACTAATATCGGCTTTGGATCTTATGGGACATGCATGGCAGTGTCCTATCCTCTATGGTATCCCAAACTTGTAATTATGTTTGAAGTCATTTCACCACGGATTACGCCTCGCCCGTATACTCTGGCTGTGGTAAACCCTTGGTTTCGTAACTCAACATGATACAAAATCGAACACTCCTTAACTCTATCCAATATTGGCTCAAGGGTATCTACGATCAAGAGAGGACCACTAGCCATAGTTTTGGCAATATCCCATCACCTATATTTTCTTAAACTAATTTCACCTCTAGGGGTTGTGTCTCGCCAGTGCGCTGCTGGCTGCAGTGTATCCATAGTCTCCAAAATTCAATTAAATGGCGACAGTGCGCTGTTGTCCTGCCATTATAAGTTAACTAACATTCCTGTAACTATATCTGTAAAAATCCATGAGCTCCTAGAGATTCAAACAAGTTGCCTATGAAATAAAGTGTAAGCATTTGTCCTATCAGTCACAACCCTTAAGATAAAAGATTGCACAGGGAGGAACAAACTGAAGACAAAAGAACTGTAAACATTCTAGTATCTCTTTCCTGTGTATTCGAACCATGGGAGAAAATTTTGGACCAGTTTACCTCGAGATTCGCATTTGAATAACCGAATCAGGAATTATAAACTATTCCCTTACGGCCAAATAGGATTTTAAATGGGCACTTCAGACTAAGATATGATGACGATATCTAAAGAGGCAAGAGAATGAATTAAATAATCTATCAAGGTTAGATCATTAATTCTATGAAGCCCTGCCTTGTCAAGGGAATAATCTATCCAAATTAGATTACATCGTCATATCAAGAGATAATAGTGTACCTATGGGGATCTGATAAACTATAAAAATTAATAACTCCTTATCTACATTGCATGGCCTAGACTACCCATCGGTAAATTTGTATAAGGGGCTCCTAGTCCTAGTCATTCTTGTAAATTAAATTAATCCTAATTCGTGAATGAGCATTTCCTTGTCGCAGGCTCGCAACAGTACGACTAACTTAAGTACTATCACGAGTTCGCATGATTTGCAAAAACAGACCTGCATGGGCCACCACAAAAACTTGTCACGACCCACACCCGTTTTTTTTTTAAAACGGATACAAGACGTGTCCAAGCCAGCCTACGCCGCAGTGTCGGCGGTAGAACGCTGTCACGGCCATGAAGATCGAAATCACAAATAATGCTCATTCACATAATTAACTTAACTTACAATGATCACAAGTTTTACATTTATAGAAAAATATAAACTTGTACAGATAAATGAATGACTACAACTCAACTATCTAGCTAGTCTCTAGGCTTTTGTCTGCAAGTATTCCCGTCACTCCCCAAGCTAAGTGAATCCACGGCTAACCTGAAAATGTTGGTTTCCAGCCAGGAATGGAACGAGCACAATTCACTGAATGCAATTTCAAATAAAGAAAATGACTATAAAACAAAAGTTAGACATCAATCATGAGTTTTGAAAATAAACAGGAAATACAGAAAACCAATAATAAATAGACACAAAATACTTTTCCCAACTGTTAGAAGTACCGTTGATATGTGATCAGTCTGGGACACTACACCGCACGGTCTACGACATCTACTTGCAGAAAATAAGCACTGTCTACGAGGTCTACTTGCAGAAAATAAGCACTGTCTACGAGATCTACTTGCAGAAAATAAACACTGTCTACGAGATCTACTGCATGAAAATAAACACTGTCTACGAGATCTACTGCATAAAAATAAACACTGTCTACGAGATCTACTGCATGAAAATAAACACTGTCTACGAGATCTACTGCATGAAAATAAACACTGTCTACGAGATCTACTGCATGAAAATAAACACGGTCTACGGTCGGATCACACATCCTTGGTACTTCTCATTCCCGACTCAACAATTTTATAATAGAGTATAAAGATCACATAACCAATGGCTAATCAATGAAATATAGTAAAAATCAATATCGAAATGCAGACAATAAACTGTACTCGCCTGTGGTCCTGTGCTGGTGAAACCGATAATCTGAGCCACTCAGTATGCCACAATAGTCAAAACCCATACAACAGTCCCCGGAAGCTGAAATAAACATTACCAATGTTCTTAGAATAGTCAAATTAGCTAGGATGGCCTGTCCTTAAGTCCAATTCTGGACACATGGGCAAAACGGTAATTTTTGGGCCAAAACGGTGTCCGCCGTTGGACCCGCTTTGCACCGAAAAGCGTGCCAAAGTCAATGGTCTCTAAAGTCGTCAAACTACATGTCTATGGATCTAGTTTTCCGATACGAACCCAACCGTATGTCCAGAGTTGGATTCCGGCGGACCGTGCACAAAATCGCCCGTTGAGTGGGACCGTGGGGCACGCAAAACGACGTACAATTCAACTGTCTCAGAATTGGACCAAACTTGGCATACAGGACCAGAAAAACGATACGGTTCTGTTGGCGCAAGTTTCGTCTCGATCTGACGAGCGTGCACAAAGTAATTGGAAAACTTGCACAGAGGCCGATACGGGAAATTTCGACGGATACGCATCAAATTCGTCGCACACACGCGACCAATTTGAATTTCGTCAAAGCCCACACGACCACGAAGCCGTTACGCAGCTTTCGATGCTTTCGGTTCGCGACCACGTCGTCCGGATTGGCGGGACGCACGTCGTGTGGAACAATTTTCAAGTTTTGAAAACAGTTTTTCGGTGAACTTCGTCGACGATTTAACTCATGCACATATAACGAAAAACAGAACTAAAAGTTGCGTTTTGATCTCGTTTAGGTTGTCTATAACTGTGTCAATTTAAACTTTCGAAAACCCTAATATCCAGTTCGAAAACTGGCTTCCAATACTGGGTTTTAACTCCTGAAACTGTTCTATTTGAACAGGTTTTTCGTCAAGGTTCGCATCGATTTATCGAGCAACCTAGGGTACCTAAATTCAAACTATTTGAAGGCGTTTATAGCCCTATAGGTTGTCTACGTGTAGGATCTTGTAAATCGAAAAATAGTTGAACGAGGTGGGAGAAATTCACCTCGAAAATATCGATTTCTGTCGCTGCTGCTGCCTACGCGCTGCTGTTTGCGCGCGGTTCCTGGCCAACTCCGGCCGGCCGACGGCGACTCCCGACGGCGCGCGCTCGTGGGGGTGGTGCACCCTCGTGTGGGGGTCGGCGGGGCGCTGCTTGGATTAGGGTTTGCTGAAAAAATTCTCCCAATCGACCTATCGAGTATAAATAAGGTTGCGTTAACAGAGCCGAAGGGGAGGGGGTCTCGGCCTGCTCTGTACTGCTGTTTATTCAGTTGGGCTGGGGGTTTTTGGGGTCAGGCCGGGCTGGGCCTGACCTGGTCGGGTTGGGCTGCCCCTTGATTCTTTTCTTTCTTTCTTTTTGTTATTTCTTTTCATTCATTATTTATACTAATACATATATATATCTACACAAATACACAATATATATTTATAAATACACATATATACTTTGTGTGTAAGTACCATATTTAATTTAAGATATTTAACATTAATATAAATATATTTCCAAATAAATTATTTATATACACATAGATATACATTTATTTTTCTATATATACTCATATATATCTATATATATATATATATTTTTTATATATATATATATATATATATGCATACAAATACATGTATTATTATATATATATATATTTATATATATATATATACATACACATATTCACGTATATCTATATACTCCCATGTATATACTTTATCAGCAATTATTTATATATGAAAATATAATAATATATAATCTATGTACTATAACATTTATTTAAAATAACATAATCAATAATAACAAAATACTATTATATACGAATATCCTCAATAATAATAATAATAATAATAATAATAATAATAATAATAATAACAATAATAATAATAATAATAATAAAATTCAATAATCAATAATGGCATATATATACCATTTCGCAGTCTAATAATCCTAAATTGTACAAGGACGTATCTATACAAATATCACTGAATATCAAACTAATAATAATATTTATAACATTTAAATACAAATATTTAGAAATATTCCTCAGTTTATTAAAATGGAATACAACGCAATCTTACGAAAATATGTCAAGACGAATGTCATTGGACGTCTCGTATGACTACATGGGCTTGAGCTCAGTTCGGGTCCAGTCCGGACTAAAATGGTATAATTGATTTCCCTAACTCAATAATATAATTAATAAATAACTAAAAACGTTCTATGGGGGGTTAAGTCGCAACTTGGCCCCGTTTTTCTAGTTAGGACATCACTATGGTTCGGCCTTCCTTGGCAGGGCTAATATACTAGCCAAAGCACGCCATTGCACTATCCGTGCCACGATTCCTAGTCATCGTGTACTCCAAAACTCCACTATGGCTAAAATCATCAACCGTAAAATTAACTAAATAATTATTTATAAAAACTCTAAAAATCACCATTTAATTCAAATAAATAAATGAATAAAATATATTATCAAAATTCCGGGAAGAGGGGTTACACAAGAAGGACTTCACTAATCTAAAAGTGAAGGATCCTTCATTCAAGCAACAGAAGACTAAGTCCCACGTGACTTGTTACAATTGTGGCAAGAAAGGCCACTACAAGAGTGAATGCAGATCTAAGCCTAAACAATCAGAGAAATGTGAGCCTAATAAGGTTTCATTGGTTTCTAACTTTGTTGCTATGATCGCACAGGTCACAACTGTGGGGGTTGACTCTGACTGGTGGATAGACACTGGTACGACTTGCCATGTCTGTTCTGGCAAGGAATGGTTCGTCACGTATCAGCCGATATCTGAGAAGGTTGTCATGGCGAACCAGGTCCAAGCTGAAGTTCTGGAGATCGGGATCGTGGAACTGAAACTCACTTCTGGGAACACTCTGACGCTTCAAGGTGTGAAGCATGTTCCGGCGATTGCCAAGAACCTGATCTCTGGAAGCCTGCTCTGCAACGCAGGCTTGAGGATGGACATCAATGCTGGTCAGATGGTGATGTCCAAGAAAGGAACATACTTCGAGAAGGCTTATCAAACCGAAGGAATGTTTAAAATTCAGCTTGTCAACCAGTTTGATGACATTAATGCAGTTGCATTTTCTGATTATTCTCTTGAGTTGTGGCATAATAGACTAGGACATGTTCATTGTAAAAGAATTAACAAAATGTCTAGTCTAGGACTTATCTCCAAATGTGGGGGTAAGGTGGAGAAGTGTGAAGTGTGTGCTCAGACGAAGATCACAAGGAAACCCTTTCATCGGGTCAATCGAAGCACAGATCTTCTGGAGTTGGTGCACTCCGATATCTGTGACTTCAAACATTTCTCCACGAAGGCCGGGATGAAGTATTTCATAACCTTCATCGACGACTTCTCAAAATACGCATTCGTCTACTTGCTCAAGTCTAAAGACGAAGCCTTCGAGAATTTCAGAGAGTTCAGGGCCGAAGCTGAACGGCAGACTGGACAACAACTCAAGAGGTTAAGAAGTGATCGAGGTGGGGAGTACAGGTCTCATGAATTCGCATCGTTCTGCAAAGAACATGAAATCATATGCGAGACTACTGCTCCATATTCTCCTCAATCCAACGGAGTAGCGGAGAGGAAGAACAGAACGTTGACATAAATGATGAACTCAATGCTGCTAACCGCGGGTCTTCCTAAATGCTACTGGGGAGAAGCTGCATTGACGGCCACTTTTATTCTAAATAGAGTACCGTATGCAACTTCGGACGTAACTCCTCATGAACTCTGGTTCAAAGTTAGACCAAACTTGAATGTCATTCGAGTGTGGGGGTGTCTGGCGTATGTGAAGCTCCCAGATCTGAAGATTCAGAAGCTAGGGACAAGGACTACGAAGGCGATCTTCTTGGGGTATGCCGAGAAGAGTGATGCTAGGAGATTTTTTGATATTGAGTCAAATCATATCATCGAATCTCGCGATGCTGAATACTTTGAAGACAAGTTTGCAAAAGACAAAAACATTGTTCTTTCGGACATTCCGAAAAATGATGTAGGTGCAAATGAGACTGAAATCTCATATGGGCCAGTAGTCCAAGAAGAAGCTGTTGTTGATGAAACAACTCTTGTACCAGAACTCGCAGAGCTGTCAGCTAAGCGAGCGAGGAGACCGAAAGATTTCGGAGATGACTTTGTCACCTATCATGTGGAAGCAGATCCGCTTACCTATGATGAGGCGATGAAGACCAGAGATGCTATCTTCTGGAAGGAGGCAGTGAATGACGAGTTTGACTCTATCACCTCCAATAACACATGGGTGTTGGTAGATCTACCTGAAGGAGAAAAGCCCATCGGATGTAAATGGATCTTCAAGAAGAAGATGAAGGCAGATGGAACTATTGACAAGTTCAAGGCTAGGCTGGTAGCCAAGGGATTTTCTCAGAAACAGAGGATAGACTACTTTGACACGTACGCTCCTGTAGCTCGGATGACCACCATCAGAATGTTAATCGCTCTAGCAGCTATACATAAGTTGGTGATACATCAGATGGATGTAAAAACAACATTCCTGAATAGGGAGCTGACCGAAGAGATCTACATGCAACAGCCAGATGGATTTGTCGTCAAAGGTCTTGAAGACAAAGTCTGCAAGTTGGTGAAATTATTATATGGTTTGAAGCAAGCTCCCAAGAAGTGGCATGAGAAGTTTAACAAAGTTATTAGGTCAAACGGCTATAGAGTCAGCGAGACGGACAAATATGTTTACACAAAGCTCGCTGATGGAAGAGGAGTCATCGTTTGTCTGTACGTGGACGACATGCTAATCCTAGGTACGGATATAGGCTGTGTCACAGAGACAAAGAAGTTCCTCTCAACCAAGTTCAGTATGGACTTGGGGGATGCAGATGTCATCTTGGGCATAAAGATCATCCGGACAGACACTGGAGTAGCGCTGTCACAATCTCACTACATTGAGAAGATGCTAACACGCTATGGGTATAAGGATCTTCCAGGGATCGATACGCCATACAGGTGTGATCAGAAGCTGAAGCCAAACTCGAGAGAAAGCGTCAGGCAGCTGGAGTATTCTAGCATTATCGGAAGTTTGATGTACGCAACCACTGCCACAAGGCCTGACATAGCTTTCGCCGTGGGAATGCTGAGTCGGTTCACAAGCAACCCAGGGGTTGAGCACTGGAAAGCTGTGAAGCGGGTGATGAGATATCTCAAGAAGACTCAGACATATGCACTGCACTACAACGGGTATCCGACAGTAGTGGAAGGCTTCAGTGATGCTAGCTGGTGTTCAGAGGTGGAAAGCGAGAGATCCACAGGTGGATATGTCTTTTCCTTGGGTGGAGCTGCTATATCGTGGAAGTCGAAGAAGCAGATTATACTCTCTCGTTCCTCCATGGAATCTGAATTCTATGCACTTGATACTGCAGCAGATGAAGCAGAATGGCTTCGGGAGCTCATGTATGATCTTCCAGTGGTTGGGGCTCAGATACCGGCGATACCGATATACTGTGACAACCAGGCGACTGCGGCGGTGGCATCAAATGACCTCTTCAACGGGAAGAAGAGGACTGTGCGGTTGAAGCACAGGGCAGTACATGATCTTATCAAAAGAGGTGTAATGGCAGTGGTTGATGTTCGGAGTCAGGAGAACCTGGCAGATCCGTTCACAAAGGGCCTCAAGCGCCAGTTGGTCGATGACACAGCTTGTAAAATGGGCTTGAGGGCATTCTGATAGTGTGTCTTTGTAATCTTACCATAAAGTTTTATGCTATTAGTTCAAAGAGAAATCTACTAGGCATCTAACTTTTGGTTCAAAGGAGGATCACTGACTGGGAAACTATCAGGTAACAGTGGGTACTTGTTCTCTGGAACATGGAAGGGATACAGACCCATAACCACTGTTGTCTACTATGTATTTTCTGCGGAAAAAACAGATCTTGTGGAAGGTTGGCTTAAACGCCTTAATGAGTTCTCAGGCAGAGTGAATGTCTGGTGTGCTTTACAGGAAGCACGGTAGAGCAGCACTACAAGGAGTGAAATTCCATGCTACAGTGGGGTGACTCCACCATGAGGTTCCCAGGTAGGGGTAATGCCTCGGCTTTGCAAGCCAAGTCATAGCGGCGTAGCACCGCAAATAGGCAGGTAGCCTAATGCTGTATGACGTAATTAAAGAGTTGTAGACAGCACTACAAAGAGGAGGATGCCCCCATGTTACAGTGGCACGACACCACGATGAGGTACCCAGGTAGGGGTAAAGCCTCGGCTTTGCAAGCCATGTCGTTGCGGCGTAACACCGCAAGGAAGCCTTAGGCTTCATGCTGAGTAGATTGGCACTACAAAGAGGCTGAGACCTCATGCTACAGTAGTATGACACTACGATGAGGTTCCTAGGTAGGGATAATGCCTCGGCTTCAGGCCATGTCATAGCGGCGTAGCACCGCAAGGAAGCGCAAGGCTTTATGCCATATCTCTTTAATAAAGAACTCACCTATAGTGTATGGAAAGAGATATCAGGCCGTCTCTTGAGGGTTTACTTGTAGACGTCCAAAATTATACACTGAAATCAGGCTGGCACAGGGCCTTTAATGTGCAGCCAGAAGCACACGTAACTACACTTTGTGAGTGGAAAGAATTACAATTGTGGTGCAGAATTCAAGGCATAGTATATTCTTGTATCACATTGTTATTTAACCCATACGGGAAGATTCAAGTCGTCAGCGACATCTATCCTAATGCAAAATGGACAGTTACTGTGGGGAACGCTCAACCCTGGACACATATATATGTTGTGATATGTGGAGGATTGTTGGTGCTTTCTTTACATGGAGAGAGCTAGCTCTCAACATGCCTTGTAAAATTTTAGTCCCACATCGGAAATGCACCATGAGTTATCTCAACATATATACTTGGTTGTGTTGTTGAGAGATGCACATGGGGTGGTGACCCTAAGGAGGGAACCATGTGGGTGATTTTATTAGGAGGTAAGAATAAGGCTCCAAGGATTAAGCATTAATGCTTTTGTCATTCTCTTGGATTAATTCCATTTGGAGCTAAGCCCCAAAGGGGCTTAGCGACTCGGACTCGGACTCGGGCTCATGGGCTTATGAGGCGTAATATGACATTTTGTTGGCGTACTTTGCACTTAGCACGTCAGCAGTCATGCGGCTCATATGCGGCCATACGGTCTTATGCGGCATACGGCTCATATGCGGCCATACGGTCTTATGCGGCATGCGGCTCATATGCGGCCATGCGGTCTTATGCGGCATGCGACTCATATGTGGCCTCATACGGCCATGCGGCCATGAGGCTCATGCGGCTCATGCGGCCATGCGGCTCATGCGGCTCATGCGGTCCATGCGGCTCATGCAACTCATGCGGCTCATGTGGTCCATGCGGTCCATGCGGTCCATGCGGCCATGCGGCCCATGCGGTCCATGCGGCCATGAGGCTCATGCGGCCAGGCTGCTGCTGCTGCTGCTGCTGCCGCATGGAGGGCTCCGCTGACTGTGCAGACTACAAGTCAGTTATGGAAAGACTGATTCAATGCGATTAATTCAGATCCACTTTTTGTGGGATTTGAATTAATTTCGTTGCTATCTTTGTGGGATTTGAATTAATCTCGTTGCTATCTTTTTGGGATTTGATTCAATCTTTCCATAACTGAAGAGACGGCTAGGGTTTCTACCCTCTCTCTATATATACTCTCTTCTGGCCTCCTTTGTGGGTATAACGAAAATATAAGTCAGAAAAGGAGAAAGAGAAAGAGAGCTGCTGCCGCCATTGCAAGTCCATCCGAGGAGTCAGAACAGAGGTGACTTCGAGCGTTCCACAAGTTCTTCAAACTTGCTGGTTCCTGGAAGCAGTTCGTGTGGGGCGAATCTTGCTTTGAGCAACGGTGTTTTGACACCCCAGCAACTGTTCTTCATCTAATCTTTCTCTAGATTATTGTAACTCGTTCTGTCCCAATTGCAACACGTTTGCAAGGAAGAACGAGAGATCTTCTCTTCTCTATTTCCCTCCATCATATTGTAATTTGGCTATTTGGTTTTTATATCATTGTAGATCTCTGTTGCATCTGTTTTACCATCTTTGATCAAGCCCCGGGGATAACATTATATTGTATCCTTGTAAGGGATACGTATAAAGGAAACATATGGGCTACTACATGTGCAGTCTAAAATACATTGGGACACACCGTGTCCTTGCCGTGTTGTACCGTGTATGTATTTGTACAACATAGTTGAAGACTAATATATTATGTAATGCTATCTTGTACTACAGGCAAGTCTTACTATTTTGAATTTGTCAATGCATTCACAAGTCTACTACATACGTTCTGAACATTGTTGGCTAACATCTAAAAACCGATTATGTGCACTGAAAGTATAATTATTGTTATCAAGTTCCATACACAGTTTCTCCTTATACTCCTTTAGTTCCAGATCCAATATGAACTGAAGTGGGAGCCTTACCTTCTCCTAGAAATATAAATAATTACTTGGGAATTGTCATTCCTTTACTCTTTTATGTATTGTCTTAAAAGATGAATGTAATTTTCTATAGTATAGCAAATTATATCATCTCACCTCTTTTTATGTTGAGCTTACAATCTCTTTTATAAGCAACAAACATACCTGGCCTCTAAGAAATATGTCAAGAAAGACAATGTCTAATAAGCCTAAAATAGAAAGATTACATCTCAATTTATTCACTCCTACCTAAATCTAAATAATTTAAAGTCCAAACAAACCTAAATATTCACTCAAAATGATGCATAGTGAGGATACTACACTATTGTTGAAGTGCTGGAAGGCGGAGGATTGGGCACCACCGAGACATGCCGGTAATAGATAACTAACGAGACCGAAGCATCGCCATGTGCTATGCTCGAGTCCACGAGCGCGTTTTATAGTCCACGGACGATACCGAATCTATGGAGATTCCTCTCTTTCTATGCATCTTTTTTCCACGGATCTACATGCATTTTTTCTGTGGTAATGCACGAAAATTTTGCTCCTTGTCCCACCATGACAAGGCTTTTCCTTGTTGTAAATAGCCCAGAAGTGAAAGAACAGAACACAAGTTTTGTAGTAAACTTAATAGACTTGGTTGATTCTTATTGAAGGAAATGACAGTTATATATATAGCTGACCATGTAACAAAAGATAAAAACAAATCCATAGTTGTTTTAACAAACAAAAACCAACTTAACCATCTACCAAAACAACCTAAACAACTTAACCAATTAACAGACAATCTAAACAACCTAACCAATTAACAGAATAAATAAAAACAAGATTAACTCTAACAATCACTCCCTTAATCTTGTTGCATCCGGATCTTCTCGTGCATCTTTTGCTTCTGTGACACCCAGCTAATGATGTTGCCTTGATGCTTGTTCTCGACTGAGGATGGAACTGCCACATTACCAACTTTACCCATATATGTTGTAGACCTATGCTCACTACTAGAGTCATACTTCTTCCCGTCAGTCTCGCTCTCGGAGGACACAGCCATGACGTACTTCTCCTTACCAATCCTCAGAGCATTCCTCCCGCATCCGGATGGGAAGTGCCGGACTGCCGACACTCTTCTCCTCTTTGAAGGGGCGTACGCCCTCGAACCTTTCTTCGGTAGGCCCAGACTTAGGCCCAGACTCTCCGCCGGAGAAGCAAAAGATTTCTCCGGTTCCGCAAACTGCTCATCAACCCCGTTCTCCCCATTCTCTTCGGATCCTTTTTCGATCTCCATTAATCGTGACCCACTCCTCCTAGGCGAAGAAAGGTCATCTTCGGGCTCCACCTTCACTTCTCGCAACAGAGATAGTTCAGAAGTCACGTCTTTCACCCAGCTTCCCCCGTCGTCGTTGATGAAGTGGTAGAACTTCCGAGACCGTATTGCCTCGAGCCTCCTCATCCGCTTCTGGTCGTCCAGCCACTCCAGGACGTCATTGATGGCTGCCTCCACCTTCTCCAGCTTGTCCTTGTCGAGCTTGTCCTCTTCGGCCTGTAGAACATCCTCATCGTCGGAGTCTTCGACGTGGACGAGCTTCTGCCAGGGGTCCTCGTTAACGATGATGACGCCGGTGCCGACGGGGTTGCCATTTTCTTCATCTCCTGTGTTGCCATCCTCCTCAAGTAGCATGGTGAATATGTTCTCCGAGGTAGGACAGTCACCTGGCGTTGAGTCCCAATTCCACTCCTTCTCTTCATGGATCTTCGCCTCCTCTTCATGAAGCATGGCCATGAGCAGCATTGGTTCAGTGCTACAATTGCCAAAATTATGGGCATTTCGCCTCTGAATGTCGTTTTAACAAAGAGGAGAAGAGTGTCGGCAGTCCGACACTTCCCATCCGGATGCGGGAGGAATGCTCTGAGAATTGATAAGGAGAAGTACGTCATGGTTGTGTCCTCCGAGAGCGAGACCGACGGGAAGAAGTATGACTCTAGTAGTGAGCATAAGTCTACAACATATATGGGTGAAGTTGGTAATGTGGCAGTTCCATCCTCAGTCGAGAACAAGCATCAAGGCAACATCATTAGCTGGGTGTCACAGAAGCAAAAGATGCACGAGAAGATCCGGATGCAACAAGATTAAGGGAGTGATTGTTAGAGTTAATCTTGTTTTTATTTATTCTGTTAATTGGTTAGGTTGTTTAGATTATCTGGTAATTGGTTAAATTGTTTAGGTTGTTTTGGTAGATGGTTAAGTTGGTTTTTGTTTGTTAAAACAACTATGGATTTGTTTTTATCTTTTGTTACATGGTCATCTATATATATAGCTGTCATTTCCTTCAATAAGAATCAACCAAGTCTATTAAGTTTACCACAAAACTTGTGTTCTGTTCTTTCACTTCTGGGCTATTTACAACATTTGATATCAGAGCGCCAGGTAGAAGAACAGTGAAGCTATGGAGTCGTTGAAGATCACTTTCCAATACCCAATGCTTACGAAGAGCAACTATGGAGCATGGGCGATCAAGATGAATGTGTTTATGCAAGCCCAAGGAGTATTGGACGCCATTGCACCTGTAATGCCCCGCTCCGCACGGCGCATTACGCTGAAGCGTTGACTCAATGAGTCGCGTTGACGCAAGGAAATGTATCGATGCAAAACGATACGAGAGTTAAGTTGTCCCGAGAAATGCATCAAACTAAGTTGATGCGAAGAGTTGCCTTGCCCCGAAAGAATGCATCAAGTTGAATCGATGCGAAGCGCCGCGTTGTCCCGAAGGATGAGTGCGTTGAATCGGCTCGAAGATTCTAAGAAATCGAATCGACCAAGGCGCAAGTCCAAATCGATGCAAGTATTGATTTTAGTTGGTTTCGTGTGCAGGTTATACTTTGACGGGAAAATATTAGAGGTCGATCTTTTGAAATATTTAGTAAGGGGTCCGCGAAATCAAATCGTCGCCCTGCGACGGACCGAGACTTGGGCACGCTAAGGCAAATCGGACGTATAACTCAATGAAGCACGAAGTGCTCGAATGGCTAAGTCAGGAGAGTGGCCGTGCAACAAAGTTATGAAATCGAGCCGCATCGGTTCGACGAAACGACGAAGGCGTATCGACTCAAGGTGGGAGGATTAACTTCTTTTTACTCCTTCATTCGATAAGTCAAATATATCATTGTATGCTAAGTTAACCTATCGATGCCACGGGCAGTGGTCCGATCGGAGATAAATCATAGTGTGAGTCGAACACTAAGTTAGAACAATTGAAATGAAACGTGCATCAATATGCACGAGTCGCTATGGGACATTGGATATCGCTAACGCGAGCGCCTCGGTGCGCAAGCCGCAAGAACATGGGATAACTGTAATCGGCGAGTGCCTTAGTGCACGAACCATACCGTGCCTTTGCTGCACGAGTTAGACGGCTAGAACATTGGAAGACAATAGGCGAGCGCCCTAGCGCGCAAGCCCCGAACATTGAATGCTAAGTTATAGAACAGGAAAATACGGTCGAAACGTGCCTACGTGCACGGGATAATAAAAGATGGCTTCGTTGCGAGAAAATACAGTTGTGGCATGAATGTGGCGAAACTGTCGGATATGACATGGTGCCTCGAAAGGTGTTCGAGACCTTCGGGTCGTTCGGTTGACGAGCATTGAGTTGAGGCACGATGCCATTGAATCATTGAAACGAAGTATGAAACGTGAGAACATAGAAAGTTAACGGAAGAAATACGAGATGATAAAAGTCTGAGTCTTGGACTCAAGGCTATGCTTGGTTGTTTGAATGATAGTGCGTTGCATGGTCGAATGGAATGGACTTGAGATAATTGCGATGATATCTTCCGTGCACGGAACGTTCCCTCCGAACGGGCGCACCGGGGCACCGGGACCGTTCGGCCTAGGAGGGATGATAATCTTTGATAGGCGCACATCTGCGAAGTCCGATTAGCACTCGGTCGTAAATGTGAGAAGCCGCAAATGATGGTAGGCACGCGGTAAGTTTCGGTTGTTGGGATAACAATCCAACCCGTGAAACGCCGGGCTACCCAAACAAGAGAGAGAAAAGGAGAGAAAAGAAAGTAAGGAAAGATAAAAGAGAAACTCCTTTAGTCCATTCCGGCGCGGATACGCCCACGACCTTCATATAGTTAAGGAACGATGGGTTGAAAGTGTAGGCGCGTATGCGTCCCGCATAGAGATCCTGCTTAGAGATGCACATATAATATGACAGGGAAGGATTACGGCGTATTCACCTTGCGTCGGTGCAAGGGCGAGTGCGTCGACTTGGTAAGTCGCGCCACGAATCAAACACGAGATTGTTTGTTTGCTTGTCTATTCAATTCGATAACATGCTGCTATGATAACATGCCTTACGCTTTCGAAGATGCCATGAAATTGACCCTAAGGAGAACATAGCAAGATCATAAGCTAAGTTGCATGATTCAACATAAATATTAAAATGTCGGTTTGGAAAGATGATCTTTGCTTCAGTACATGCGAGGACGAACGTACTGATCCCCCACCAGCTTCATGCAGGGTGCAGGGAATGGATTGCTCGCGGCGAAGCGTTGCTTGAACGTGTTAAGTCTTGGAATGCCGAAGCGCATTGAAGCGTGCTATCGCATTGACGCTCGGACTACGCAGCTGGATTGATGCGGCCGAGATATAGAAGGCATGATGTATGGAACGGTGAAATCCTTTGTGGACAAGAGAGAACCTGAGTGTTGTAGTCAATCTGGCATGTATTGTTAGGCTATCGAAAGCCTTTGTAATCTTTGTTTCGGATATCAATAAAGAGCATTTGTTTCGTATACTCTGTTTTCTTTCGTTGTTAAATATCGAATCAAAAGATAACCATTTGAGAACTTGTCATCTTGCCTTGCACGAGCGCAACTCCAGGCTCGTGCAGCATCACGCCCCCTGCGAGGACGATGATTCGGGTGATTCCGGGTCGAGGTGTGACAAATTGGCATCAGAGCTCTAGGCTCAATTTCCTCTGGACGCTCGCTTCATTACAATTCGAAAAGTTGTCCACCACCACTTGTATCACTCTTGACTCTACTCGATGCCACACTGGATGTTCCATACAATAAGTCTAATACAAATCATGAAATTTTGCTGCATGTGTTTTGGAAATTTTATGATGTTTGCTAAGAAAGTCGCGAGGGGTATATTGCATTGAATGCAACGAGCCGTAAAAAATGTTAGTTGCTGCAAGCGCAACAAATTGTGAAATACGATTTGGGATGTTGTTGTTGCAATATAACATGTTGAAAGAGAAATAAAATGATGCACGATGTGCAACGAGTTAATGTGAATATGCGTTAAAATGAAAGTGAGAAGTGATAAGCCAATACCGAATGTGTTAAACGGATTGTGCATTGACTTGGAAAGTCGAGAGTAATTCGTTGCACGAGGTGCGGTAAATGTCGGAAATGATCGTTGCACGATGTGCAACGCGTATTGGAAAGTAAAATCATTACACGTGGTGCAACGCATATCAAATTAATCGTTGCACGAAGTGCAAAGGAAATTGGAAATAAATCGTTGTACAAAGTGAAATGAAAGTGTCGAAAATAAATCGTAGCACGATGTGCAACGCGTATCGAAAGTAAAAATTTGTTGCACGGGGTGCGACGCATACCAGATAAATTGTTGCACGAGATGCAACGTAAGAAAATAATTGAATTCATAAATCGATAGAACGAATCGTTCGGTTGCACACCAAACTTATGTTGGCAAACGAGAACATTGACCGAGTGTGTCGAATTTTGATATAATCAAAGTTACGGTGGTGATCAAGCACGATCACTGCGGAAATCGTGAGTCGGAAGAAAATGTTGGTTTATACTAAGTATAGTGCGAGGGAAATAGCTTGAATTCCGAGTGGTATATGCCATACCACGTAGGCGATGAATGACTCGATTCCGAGTGGTATATGGTATAGCACTTGTGCGATAAATTGCATCGACGCATTGTGAGAATTGCGGAAGGTTTGTCCGCAACGGACGGGGGAGTACCGAGACTCGATTGAAAATTTGTATAACGGTATGTTGATGCAAGAGTTCTTCGAAAATCGGTTGGGACGATAAGGCGAGACTTGTATCGATGAACGATATGTCGGACGAAAGTTATAAGTTGGTCGGACGACCGAGACTAGCGAAGCGATTATGCCTTGACGCAATAATCGGATCGACGGGAAAGGAATACTCGAGCTTACAAATGAGTCGCACGACTTGTGATCTCGATAGAAATGTTGGACGAGGCGAATCGAATCGCACGACTTGCGATTTCGATAGAAATGTTAGACGATACGAATTGTATTCGATAGAAATGTTAGGCGATACGAATTGTAATCGAATCGCACGATGTGCGACTTCGGTGAAGAGTTGGTTGACGTGAGTAATCGTGCCTAAGAAATAGTTGGTTACGTTACGGCGAAACTCATTTGAGTACGACTGAAAAACACGCGAACTTAGAGGGCGTGATCGTATAACTCGAGGGTTCGATGTTGGATAATCGGTAACTCAGTTACGCGATCAAAGTATAGCGGGATGCGGCGAATCAGAGAACGAGTGGATGCATATGAAAAAGTTTGTTGCGAACTTGGATGTATGCGATGCGAGTTAAGTTGACGTTGAAACGGATTCGAAGTCGACCCTCTTGCTATCGAAATTGATATGAACTATCAAGATCGATATGCGAGGAAACGTAAGCACGATGTGAGAATACAAAATGGAGTGCGCCTTGCGCTATCAAAATTTTGTAAGTAAGGATACGAGAATGAACGAACTTGGTTGATCGTAAATTTTGTGATTGATCAAAGACGAGACTATAAGTCATCGACAATTGCTCGATGCGTATAGCATCTCGTGTGTCGACCCGCAAATAAGATAGACTCGAACTCGATGCGAGTAGATGTTTCGTAAATTGCGGAATCATCGACGGTAGTGCATGACTTGACTCGGAGGATAGTTGCGCATCAGTTGCGCCGATAGAAATGGTTTTGTCCGAAATTGAGTAGTCGCATAGAATCGTCGGAACGTGATTTGGCTCCGAAATAAGATATAGCATGGTTCGTAGTAAACTGTCCTTCGGTGATGATCCACAGTTATCGAGCGTAGCTTCGGGGCAGCTGACCCTAGAAGACTTGACCGCCAAATCAAATTGATTTCTGCAAGACCGTAAGACGACCCATGCGATATCGCATATGAGATTGCACTGATAACGAATATAACACGGTGCATGTTGACGATAAGTCTAGGCGATCGAGAATTGTTGGAACAGCTTTCGATTGAGAATGATATAGTTAGATTTTGAGTATTCGTCGGATGAATGCTCGAATGGTTATGTTGGTCGACGATCGAACTTAAAATTTACTAACGAACTTGGTGATGCGAGTAGGCGATTGCGAGGAACGTGCTATGCACGAGAGGGAACGATAAGGGAATGACCTATAAGTCATGTCGTTAGATTCGAATTCACCTTGCAATTGAGCTTGCGTGAATCGAACTTGTATTCGATGTTGCGAGACGGATAAGTTGGGAATTTGGCTAGTGAATTCCTACTCGTTAGGAAATCGAATGTAAGACGCGTCGTAAAGACCTTCGTGTCAAGGCGATCGTTGCCTTGAGCACTGTCGCCTTGCTGTAAACTTTCGTGTTGGATAGATTGTGGCCTTTGAGCAATGTCAATTTAAAGTTGCGTCGGGAGAATCTAAGCACGGTGCCTAGGTAAGTAACCTAGCGGGGTAGCCCTGAATGCTGATGCATTTGCAAGTCAACAAAGGAAGTCATATCGAGATAAGTTGTATAGCAAGACTTCGGAAATAGTTGGGTGACGATTTCGAACGCAAGGCGTTGTGGAGACTCGTTGTGATTGGATGCGCGACGGCTTGATGCGACGCATAGAATTGATAGTTCCGATGAAACATACGAAATGAGAAAGACGATTTTGAATCGCGTCGCGTGCAGTGACTTTATTGAATGAATCACGTATGTAACAATATGCATATGCGATGAAATTACGAGAACAAGTGCTAAGGATAAGTCCGAACGAGAGTACGAGATGGCAAGCATAGGATTGAAATTTACCTGTCAGCTTTGTTCCAATTTGCTACCACTGGAATTGGTCAAAATACATATATCTTCGGGACGCCTTGAATATAGGTATGGATCCAAATCGAGTTGTATACAAAATTCAAATCGAACTGCAGGGATGACTTTGAAATGTTAATGAAAAGCTTGCGAGATAGTGTGAAACTGAACAACGTTGGTGGGACGAGATCGTGAAACGATCTATAAAACACTTAGTCGGAGTGTTGGTTTTGGTTCGAGGACGAACCTTGTTTTGAGTGGTATATTCTGTAATGTCCCGCTCCGCACGGCGCATTACGCTGAAGCGTTGACTCAATGAGTCGCGTTGACGCAAGGAAATGTATCGATGCAAAACGATACGAGAGTTAAGTTGTCCCGAGAAATGTATCAAACTAAGTTGATGCGAAGAGTTGCCTTGCCCCGAAAGAATGCATCAAGTTGAATCGATGCGAAGCGCCGCATTGCCCCGAAGGATGAGTGCGTTGAATCGGCTCGAAGATTCTAAGAAATCGAATCGACCAAGGCGCAAGTCCAAATCGATGCAAGTATTGATTTTAGTTGGTTTCGTGTGCAGGTTATACTTTGACGGGAAAATATTAGAGGTCGATCTTTTGAAATATTTAGTAAGGGGTCCGCGAAATCAAATCGTCGCCCTGCGACGGACCGAGACTTGGGCACGCTAAGGCAAATCGGACGTATAACTCAATGAAGCACGAAGTGCTCGAATGGCTAAGTCAGGAGAGTGGCCGTGCAACAAAGTTATGAAATCGAGCCGCATCGGCATGGCGAAACGACGAAGGCGTATCGACTCAAGGTGGGAGGATTGACTTCTTTTTACTCCTTCATTCGATAAGTCAAATATATCATTGTATGCTAAGTTAACCTATCGATGCCACGGGCAGTGGTCCGATCGGAGATAAATCATAGTGTAAGTCGAACACTAAGTTAGAACAATTGAAATGAAACGTGCATCAATATGCACGAGTCGCTATGGGACATTGGATATCGCTAAGGCGAGCGCCTCGGTGCGCAAGCCGCAAGAACATGGGATAACTGTAATCGGCGAGTGCCTTAGTGCACGAACCATATCGTGCCTTTGCTGCACGAGTTAGACGGCTAGAACATTGGAAGACAATAGGCGAGCGCCCTAGCGCGCAAGCCCCGAACATTGAATGCTAAGTTATAGAACAGGAAAATACGGTCGAAACGTGCCTACGTGCACGGGATAATAAAAGATGGCTTCGTTGCGAGAGAATACAGTTGTGGCATGAATGTGGCGGAACTGTCGGATATGACATGGTGCCTCGAAAGGTGTTCGAGACCTTCGGGTCGTTCGGTTGACGAGCATTGAGTTGAGGCACGATGCCATTGAATCATTGAAACGAAGTATGAAACGTGAGAACATAGAAAGTTAACGGAAGAAATAAGAGATGATAAAAGTCTGAGTCTTGGACTCAAGGCTATGCTTGGTTATTTGAATGATAGTGCGTTGCATGGTCGAATGGAATGGACTTGAGATAATTGCGATGATATCTTCCGTGCACGGAACGTTCCCTCCGAACGGACGCACCGGGGCACCGGGACCGTTCGGCCTAGGAGGGATGATAATCTTTGATAGGCGCACATCTGCGAAGTCCGATTAGCACTCGGTCGTAAATGTGAGAAGCCGCAAATGATGGTAGGCACGCGGTAAGTTTCGGTTGTTGGGATAGCAACCCAACCCGTGAAACGCCGGGCTACCCAAACAAGAGAGAGAAAATGAGAGAAAAGAAAGTAAGGAAAGATAAAAGAGAAACTCCTTTAGTCCATTCCGGCGCGGATACGCCCACGACCTTCATATAGTTAAGGAACGATGGGTTGAAAGTGTAGGCGCGTATGCGTCCCGCATAGAGATCCTGCTTAGAGATGCACATATAATATGACAGGAAAGGATTACGGCGTATTCACCTTGCGTCGGTGCAAGGGCGAGTGCGTCGACTTGGTAAGTCGCGCCACGAATCAAACACGAGATTGTTTGTTTGCTTGCCTATTCAATTCGATAACATGCTGCTATGATAACATGCCTTACGCTTTCGAAAATGCCATGAAATTGACCCTAAGGAGAATATAGCAAGATCATAAGCTAAGTTGCATGATTCAACATAAATATTAAAATGTCGGTTTGGAAAGATGATCTTTGCTTCAGTACATGCAAGGACGAACATACTGATCCCCCACCAGCTTCATACAGGGTGCAGGGAATTGATTGCTCGCGGCGAAGCGTTGCTTGAACGTGTTAAGGCTTGGAATGCCGAAGCGCATTGAAGCGTACTATCGCATTGACGCTCGGACTACGCAGCTGGATTGATGCGGCCGAGATATAGAAGGCATGATGTATGGAACGGTGAAATCCTTTGTGGACAAGAGAGAACCTGAGTGTTGTAGCCAATCTGGCATGTATTGTTAGGCTATCGAAAGCCTTGTAATCTCTGTTTCGGATATCAATAAAGAGCATTTGTTTCGTATACTCTGTTTCCTTTCGTTGTTAAATATCGAATCAAAAGATAACCATTTGAGAACTTGTCATCTTGCCTTGCACGAGCGCAACTCCAGGCTCGTGCGGCATCACGCCCCCTGCGAGGACGATGATTCGGGTGATTCCGGGTCGGGGCGTGACAGCACCTACCGACCTGACGACGACCGTTGAAATCAAGAAAGATAAGATGGCCCTTTCTGTCATCTATCAAGGGATCCCGGAGGAGACGCTGCTTCTAATGGCCGAAAAGGAGACGGCTAAAGAGGTATGGGAGATGCTACGGACAATGCACATGGACGCCGAGCGCGTCCGGGAGGCGAAGGTCCAAACTTTAAAGAATGAGTTTGAGACTCTCCGCATGAAGGAGGCAGAGACGATTGACGACTTTGCCATGAAGTTGACGACTGTCGTCAACAAGATCCGTGCATTGGGAGACAAGGTAGACGAGACCTATGTCGTGAAGAGATTCTTCCGGGTCGTGTCGTCGAAGTTCCTACAGATCGTATCAACGATCGAGCAGTTTTGTGACCTCAAAATGATGACCTTAGAGGAGCTCATCGGCCGTCTAAAAACACACGAAGAACGGTTGTACGGTACTCGTGACAACGATGAGGAGCAAGTCCTGTTGTCCAGAGCCGAGTGGAAGGCGCGGGACACAAAAGCATCAGGCGAATGATTTGATGGTGAATGGCGACATGGTAACAACACTCGAGGCCGTGGTCATAGTCGTGGGCGTGGCCGAAGTCATGGACGAAGCAATGGCGATCGCAATGTCGACCACGAAACCAATCTCAACCACCGTAGAGGAAGGTTCGACAAGACTGAGGTACAGTGCTACACTTACCAAAATTATGGGCACTTTGCCTCTGAATGTTGTTTTAACAAAGAGGAAAGAGCTCACATAGTCGAGAAAGTAGAAGATGATGAACCAATGCTGCTCATGGCCATGCTTCATGAAGAGGAGGCGAAGATCCATGAAGAGAAGGAGTGGAATTGGGACTCGACGCCAGGTGACTGTGGACTGAGTCCCAATTCCACTCCTTCTCTTCATGGATCTTCGCCTCCTCTTCATGAAGCATGGCCATGAGCAGCATTGGTTCATCATCTTCTACTTTCTCGACTATGTGAGCCCTTTCCTCTTTGTTAAAACGACATTCAGAGGCGAAGTGCCCATAATTTTGGCAATTGTAGCACTGTACCTCAGTCTTGTCGAACCTTCTTCCACGGTGGTTGAGATTGGTTTCGTGGTCGACATTGCGATCGCCATTGCTTCGTCCATGACTTCGGCCACGCCCACGACTATGACCACGGCCTCGAGTGTCGTTACCATGTCGCCATTCACCATCAGATCCTTCGCCTGATGCTTTTGTGTCCCGCACCTTCCACTCGGCTCTGGACAACAGGACTTGCTCCTCATCGTTGTCACCAGTACCGCACGACCATTCTTCATGTGTTTTTAGACGGCCGATGAGCGCCTCTAAGGTCATCGTTTTGAGGTCACAAAACTGCTCGATCGTTGATACGATCTGTAGGAACTTCGACGACACGACCCGGAGGAATCGCTTCACGACATAGGTCTCGTCTACCTTGTCTCCCAATGCACGGATCTTGTTGACGACAGTCGTCAACTTCATGGCAAAGTCGTCAATCGTCTCTGCCTCCTTCATGCGGAGAGTCTCAAACTCATTCTTTAAAGTTTGGACCTTCGCCTCCAGGACGCGCTCGGCGCCCATGTGCATTGTCTGTAGCATCTCCCGTGCCTCTTTAGTCGTCTCCTTTTCGGCCATTAGAAGCAGCGTCTCCTCCGGGATCCCTTGATAGATGACAGAAAGGGCCATCTTATCTTTCTTGGTTTCAACGGTCGTCGTCGGGTCGGTAGGTGCAATGGCGTCCCATACTCCTTGGGCTTCCATAAACACCTTCATCTTGATCGTCCATGCTCCATAGTTGCTCTTCGTGAGCATTGGGTATTGGAAAGTGATCTTCAACGACTCCATAGCTTCACTGTTCTTCTACCTGACGCTCTGATACCAAATGTTGTAAACAGCCCAGAAGTGAAAGAACAGAACACAAGTTTTGTGGTAAACTTAATAGACTTAGTTGATTCTTATTGAAGGAAATGACAACTATATATATAGCTGACAATGTAACAAAAGATAAAAACAAATCCATAGTTGTTTTAACAAACAAAAACCAACTTAACCATCTACCAAAACAACCTAAACAACTTAACCAATTAACAGTCAATCTAAACAACCTAACCAATTAACAGAATAAATAAAAACAAGATTAACTCTAACATTCCTTTGGGTCGGTGTGCACCAAATTGAACTTGGAACTTTTAAGCGATATCCAAATAATTGAAAGCATGCTCCATATTAAGACACCAATCAAGGATTTCCTCGACGGTATCAACCCATCAAATAATGGAATGTCCATCTTCCTTTTGTAAGTATCCGGACATATCCTCTTTTGAAACGAGTATCACCCGCTCTTGACACGACGCATAACTCTGCACAATTGAATCAGTTTAAAGTCAATTTTGGGGGCTTAGGAAAATTTCCTAAAGAATAATGTTGATGTACAGTATTTGTCAATTTTGAATAGAAACATATTAGGGGTTGGGTTGGGTTCATTACCTAGATGCAAACAGAACCTCTTTTGGTTTGGTTCATGGCGATGTAGCGATAAGTTGCCCTAGTTTATTAAATAAAACATTTAACTTTGTTATTTTGTTAAATCAAGAAAAAAGACTGCTATTTGAAAATTTTCTCATCTTTCAAATATTACATACACACACACAGATGCAATATGCTATGAGTATACTTGATGCACATTAGGAATAATTCATCCCGCAGCGTGTTCCATTTTGAATAACTATTCTTGTAAGACCTTGTGAATTGGAATATGATCTAGGTGACTTATGAATGTAACAAGGTAGTAAGGTTCAGTATACATTGTTGGATTTCTCATTTGAAGTTTGTTATACCGACTTTCACGCACTACTCAGTTTTTTCAAATTTTTGTACTACAATGTTGACCACCACATGCACATTGATAGTGCACCCTCAATACTTGATACCATCTCAACTAATATTTCATCGACACAAGTACGATATAGTTGCGATACTGATCCTATGTTGGCATTTGGAATAGTTGGATGCGAATCAGGAACCAAGGGTGGGCCTTCAAGAGCCGGATTGGGACAGATAGCATATGTGACATTTGGATACCTCTCCCCTTTGATAAAGGGTATGCGATAGATTCTATTCCTAGTGAGTGTAGATCTAATTTCTAGTCAGTGGATGGAGCAGGCTACCCAATCACAGTAGTGAGTGTGCACAAAGTCTATCTTCTCTACGATCTTAAAGTTGAAACCGCTTCCTAACCTAAGTAAAAAGAATTGTAAATAAATTTTGGTTCTTTAGTTCAATCAAGGTTCCCAGGTCTCGGAACCGAGTCACTGTTGCTGCTGCTGTCTGAACTGACAGCATCCGCAAAAGAATTAAAACAAAAAGGAGCATGTCTTGCTTCTAAGTCGACATCACCTCCTTCCTTACGGGTTTACTCCATATTTTGCCTTACCTCACACCTCCATAGTGCTTCCTTCGGGCTTACTTCCCTTCAGTCACCCCAGAGTGGGCTCCCTACCTCTTGCTTTAACTCATTGGCGTTCACAGCCCCGTCCTTCAATTAGTGTTGGACGAACTCGATGACCAGTGATTTGTATTACTCATAGGCAAAAGCTTATCACTAACAGAGTTTGCGCCTAGCTTTAGCCAGACGTGTGCCTTGCTTTTGTTTTGAACAAGTACGACCTTATTAAAGGACCCATTAGCACCAACAACCTTCCCTATTGAGGATTCAAGCGCTGCTAAAGCTTCATTGCTTTGTTGTGAACAAGTCGACCTGGAACAAAGAAACACAACAATTTGGAGGTCGAGAACGTGTTTTCTTATTATTATACACCTTGCTTTGCTCGAGTGTGTGCCTTACTTTTTGAGTTTTGACCCGTGTTTTCTTATTATATGTGTCTTGATTTGTTGTGGGCGTGCCTCACTTTTGCACTTTGTGCCTATGCTGCTTTCACCCTCTGACAACAATGATCATAGTGTAATTTGGACTGAGTGTCATATCCATGTATGGAGTGTATATGTCATGTCTGACACATATTCGTCACTAACAAAATATGATGGATATGGCACCTCTTTTGGAGTATATGTCCTTGCTAGCTCTCAACTATAAAGATATTCAGGAGAAGCCATCTTAGCTAGTTGCGATCAAGGGCGGAACCAGAAACCAAAGCTTGGTTGGGCTGGAGTGGATTAGGGTGGGCTAGGTATAGACTGACTCACAAAAAAAATACCAAAAAAAAAGTTACATATGAAAAAAAAAAAATGGGGTGGGCTGGTCCGCCCTTGGTTGCATCATTCAAAAAGACCATATCTGTATCCAACAAGACACTTCCATGATACTCACATCCGATACAATCATGATACTCATTTGGGTATGATCATGAATCATGATGCTTATATCAAATACGCTACGCCCATGTATAGGATCCAAATTGACCAAAAACATAACTGAAAGCAATTTGGCATGGTTCCGCTCGTGCCAAAAACATTCAAGATATATAAAAGTTAACATTTCTGTAGAGATGGGTCCTTCCAAAAACTGTTTAGAACTTCATAACTATCCACAAAATGCATAATTAAAGATATTAATATTTATACTATTTGTACCTCACTTCAGGGTTAGAGGAGATGTTCCTTATCAGTTGAAATCCACAGATACCTACGGCTGTTCCAACAGCTAAAAAGAGCGGATACACCTACAAAACCAAAGAGAATTGGCACATTAGAACTCACATCAAAATAGTATAAATATTTGGGCAATGTATTAACTATACAACATACAGACAACAAGCCTCTTCGGGAAGAAAATTGCTAGGCATGTATCAGTAACAGGATGAAATATACTAGTAATTCTTTGAGAAAATACGTTTGGATCCGACAGATTAGTTTTAATTATAGGTGCGGATCAGGACAAGAATAAATGGATTCCTAAATTAGGAATAGGGTTTTTGTTGCCTATAAATATGAGGCCCTTGGAAAGTTCTTATTCATTTAATGTTCGAATGAAATTTGATAATTAGATAGTATATTGTTGATGGTGAGAAACCGATCAATATGAACCCTAGTTTCCATCTTTATTCGTCTTCACGCTGTTGCACTCTTCTCGTGATCATTAGTCCATCATCATCTAATTCATCAAAAGTCGAATCAGCCATTCCAGTCCAGAATTAACCATCATTCATCGTGCATGTGTTCGACTTCTCTGCGAAGGATTCGTGCGAGGGTTCTTTGGATTCTTGTGGAATGGAGGTTCATCATCTGACGAAGATTTACATTGTTCTTGTTTTGGATCGTTCTGACACATCAGACATATTTACACTATTTGGGTAAATTTTGTTAATTCTTTTATTTTTCGTTTTCGATTATTTTGAGTATTTTCCTAGGACTTGCATCTTGTTAGATTTATTATTGCTTACTAGATTATTAATTGTGAATCAACTGAATGTCGTGACTTGAACCTAATTTAGGATCCGTTTAGTCTTGTCCTTCGCCGAAAATATGGTTTATGAACTCAGTCTCTCACCCGCAAACTCAATCAACTCAAAATATCATTCATTGAATGAAAAGTTTCAAGCAGCCTCATATATATTTTGTAGGAAGCAGAAAACTATATTCAGTAATCCCTAATCCTAATATAAATAGTAAAATTCTACTTGACCCAAAACAAGGCCCAACCAAATGGAAATTCAATACATAAATAAACAAGTAATCCTAAGTAATCCTAAATTCGGAGTCGATGAACTCTTGTCCCATGGAAAATAGGTCCGGGATCTCTATCAAGGTGGAAGAAGTGAAGTTATTCCTATACGAGGTTTAAGAAAAGAACAACCGGCAAGCAGGACTAGATATATCAGCTTCTCTATAGGAAAAGAACGTAAAGTATGTTGCACGGACACGGCAAAATGGTGTCTATATCCGTGTCGCTTTCGAACCCGTGCCTGTATTTGTTCAACATAGGTACCTTTGTACCCTTTTGAAAATGTTTGTATCCCGTACCAATATCGTGTCCATATCCTTATACCATGCAAGATGGATGTAAACTCAATATTTGATGGGTAGAACAGAGTTATCATTCCAAACAAAAATATGAAAGTAGTGTTATGTCATAAAGGATCAAAGAAGAAGGGGCAAAATCATGAATCAACAACCCAAAGGAATAAAAGGTTAATTTGAAGTAAACCCCCTAACATTATGTCCCTTTGCAGATTATCCTCCAAGTTTTTAATCTTGCACATAGATGGTCATTGTTGTCCATTTCTTTGACCAATCCACCAGCCAAACAACCAAGATGTCCTTTATTCAAAATAAAATTGTTTAAGAATATAAATTAAATCGTTTAAAAAAAATTCGGCCTAAATCTTATCAATGTGTCATCATCATCATCATCAAGTCTCCCCCTCGTCATAAAATGAATTTATTTATTTTATGATAGTCACGTGCTGATTTTATTCGCCACGAAAAAATAAAACCTCTATTTGTGATTCGTCTCCTCCGAGACTTCTTAGTTCTCCTCGTACCCGAACTCTCCTCCACTGCAACTACTCAAAGACTAATTGTCTTTGATGGTATGATCCTCCCTCTCTTAAATTTCCGCGTTCGCCCCTGGCGGTACAAACGGCGAATAACAGCAAACATACAAGATTTAACGTGGTTCTTATTATTTCAAGAGAGTTACGAACGACAGGCTTCACCATAACTACGGAAATACCCATTTCAAATTAGTAAGGTGAACTGGGACGGGGATTAATTACTACGGAATCTGATCAAAGCTCCACGATCTCTAAGGGTCTGCTTGGCAATTGTAGGGGTAGCGGTTATGAGGTGTTTTTAGAGTACCGGTTATGAGGGGTACGGTTTTTGATGGTTTTTAAGTAGCGGCTTATAAACCAGTCCAATCCATGCTTGGTAATTCACTAACGAGCGGTTCTGAAAGTTTTTTACGCGAATAAATTAAATAGGGAAGGGTATCAGTAGTTATAATTATATATATTTTTGTGAGGATATAAATGGAATAAAAAAATAGAGCCGCTCAAAACCCACCGATTTGGGGTGTTTATAAAGCCACACAAAAATACATTACACCGGTTTTGGGAGATTTTTTAGCCGACCAAAACCAGTGCCTCAAAAAAATTAACAAGCAGGGGTTTTCATAAACGTTGGTTCAAAAACACCCCAAAACTGGTGAAAACACCGTTACCAAGCAGACCCTAACACGGGCACGGTGCCATAAACCCTAGGTGGCGTTAAAAGAAAAGAAAAAGAAAACCTAACCATAAACCCATGGAGTTACGACGAACTATCAAAGATTTATTCTAAAAATAAACATAAACACAACCATATATATACGGATTAAATCAACAGAAGAGTATATATATTATATATAACAGCAATATTGATCGACATATATGATCCATGGATCATTCATCCAACAATATAAAAGTTTGGTCAAGAAGTAGCCATATTATCATCATCAACACGTCAAAGAAGTGAAAGTCGTATATGTGTCACGACCATATATATGCAAAAGAGAGGGGATGGTACGTATAACGCACCTCTGGCCTCAGCCATCTGTTGAGGGTGGAGGAGGAAGAAGCCATTGCTGCTGCTGCTGCAGGAAAAACTCTAATGACAGAAGGAAGAAGAAGAAAGCAAACTAGGAAAATAAAGATGAGATGAGGAGGAATCAGTGAATATATATGGATTGGATGGTTTTTTTTTTTTTTTTTTTTTTTTTTCCGTGTACGAGTAGGACTCCGTTTATTTTGGAAAGTTTTTTTTTTTTTTTCCGTGTACGAGTAGGACTCCGTTTATTTTGGAAAGTTTGGTCAAGATACGTCGCCGCCTCCTCGTGTCTCGCGCGCGTGCGTCACATGCACGGGTCGGAACAATTATATCTCTACTAATTTGAAAAAAATAAAAGAGCCGTCTAAATCTTATGTGTATCCTTCTTTAATTAATATAAGAAATAAGAAATAGATACCATATTTATTTCTCATCTAGTTAAGAAAAAAGAAATCTAAACTTCTTCGACTAGATGAACATATAACAAATTCTAAAATATATTCAACTAACTAGACATATCTAAAGTTCTAAAAAATATCTATAAAAAAAATTCTAATTAAAGTATATTCATATCATATTTAAAATATTTTTATATAATTTAAATTTTTGTTTAATTTTCCAATAATACTATATACTTTTTGTACGTTCAACGTACATGAACGTGACTAGTGACTAGTGACTAGTATATACTAGCCATTGTTTACGTGCAAAAAAGAAATATTTTTTAAATACTATTGAAAAAGTAGATGATTTTTTAGTTATATTAAAATAGTTTATATATATATATATATATATATATATATATATATATATATATATATATATATATATGAAGTTAGTTTAAATATAATTTAAATATTGAATACATTTTAATTTGTTTTGATAATACTATATAGTTAGTTTAAATATAATTTGAATATTGAGTATATTTTAATTTGGATTTCTATGTAGTTAGTTTTAATATGATTTAAATATTGAGTACATTTTAATTTGGATTTCTTATAGATATGTTTAGAGAATTTTAGATATATGTTCATGTAGTTATAAGATTTTTAGGATATTTTTTTTACGCTAGGGGTATACATTCCGAAAAAAAAAAAAAATTTAATTACGTGAGGATATAAAAATTATATGATCCGTTTTTTGAAATGTTTTCAAGCAATAGTAAAGATTTGGTGGACATTGTCACCTAAAATACACGTCTCTAGTTAGGCATGATCAGCAGGCCAACTGTGGATATTTCTACTGATGCAAGACTACATCGAAATCTCATGATCGATCCAACCCGGTTCCGAACTCAACCTGAACTCAAACCTCACATGACTCGACCTGGACATGAACTCAACTTTGAGAACATGAGTGCGGCCCCAAAATTGAATTGATTGGACATTATAACCCCCAAACTTTGCTATCGTCCACTTTATTTACATAAACGATATTGTTCTAATTTAAGCATCGGAGTAGCGCACTCGGAGTTTTCCTCGCACCCTATTTTTGTTCTTGTGTTCATGGTGATAGATGGGCCGGTCCGGGCGGCGGACGGTCCGCGGCAATCGGATTTAACCGGGTTCTTGACGGGTTGGGTCCAATCCGGGTGGAGAAGCGAACGGACGGACCCGGTCCAGGAAGAAAAATAACAAATCCAGTCTTGACACATGACCCGATCTGGGTGGGCAGATATGAACCAAGATTGGGCCGGACTGGTTCATAATAGGGTCCGGGAAAAAAAAAATGAAAAAAAAGAAGGAGAAAGTTGAGAATAAAAATAAATGTTATTATAATTTAAATATGTTAACTACCAAAAAAAAAATGAGAAAGTTGAAAAAAAAAACTTATTATAATTTAATTTTGCTATAACATTAACTAAAAAGATTTGAGAATAAAAAAGTTGACAAATTTTTTATTAATGTCAGTAGAATTTAATGTACAAGTCTTCTTTTAAAAAAAATTGTAATAAAATGTACTAGTTGCAAATTGATTTTTTTATTTTCATAAAATTTGTAAAAAAAATGTATAAGTTGTTGTAAGGCAAAAGCTCAAACACACGGAGACGAAGCTTTCTCGTATATTATCAACCACACAAGTGCATCTTACAAGCTATCCCAACCTCTCTTTATATAGGGAGAGAGGTTGGGGGTTATGAAGAAATGAAGGGCCAAAGGTCATGTAGGTTACAAGGAGATGAAAGATGAAAAGCCATATGAGTTACAACACTCCCCCTTGGCTCTCCAGAAATTCTGCTTGTAAACATCACTGAGTTTCTTCGTCTGTCTGTAGCTTGCATCTTCAAGTTTGACCATCTACTTGTGCCTCGTCAAAACCTTGCCAAAGAAAACCCAGTGGAAAAAAACTTTGGTCGAAGGACAAAAGAGTACATACAGGTCAGTGTGATGGGGGTAAACTTAACATTGCAAAGGTGCCTCGTCAAAACCTTGTCAGGAAAAACCCAGTGGAAAAAACCGCTGATCGAAGGACAAAAGAGTACACGATGGTTTAGAAATATACAACTGGATACTCCCCCTGATTATAATAATCCTTAGTGAATAAGAGATTGGAACTGTGTCTCGTTAAAAACCTTGCCAAAGAACCCAGTGGAAAAAACTTTGGTCAAAGGGAAAAAGAGTACACAAGCATACATCAGGATGCTTCCCTTTTCACTCGCACTCGACATGGTATGGGATATACGCACAACAGGGCATTTTGGAGGCGCTCGTTGGGGCGCTCCCCCTCACATGCACACAACAGGGTGCAGGAAACATGTTTCACTTAGGCTAGCTCTGAAAGCTTCCTAAGTCCAATCGCTCTGACATGTTTCTGGAACGAGTGTTTTGGCAGTGACTTGGTGAACAAGTCTGCACGGTTATTCTCCGATCCAATGTGTTGCACTTCAATCTTCTGAAGCGCTTGTTGTTCATGTGTAAAGAACAACTTGGGCGATATGTGCTTGGTAGCATCTCCTTTGATGTAACCATGTTTCGCTTGATCAATAACAGCGGTATTGTCCTCATAGACGACAACAGGTTCATCTGGGTCATATGGAAGATCACATGTACTTCGAATATGACCAATAACAGCTCGAAGCCATACACACTCTCTAGTCGCCTCATAAAGCGCGAGTAGCTCAGAGTGGTTCGTTGAAGTAGCCACTAAGGTCTGTTTACGAGACCTCCAAGAAATCGCCGTGTTCCCAATGGTAAAGATATAACCAGATTGGGAATGCCCCTTGTGCGGATCAGATAAGTATCCCGCATCGGCGTAGCCAACAAGGGTCGCGTTGCTTCGAGTGCCAAGAGTGTTGGACTCACTCAAAATCGCGTAGGGATAGAACAAACCCAAGTCCATAGTACCCTTAAGGTAGCGGGAAATGTCTTTTATGCCATTCCAATGGCGGCGTGTTGGTGCGGTGCTGTGTCGAGCTAGACAATTCACAGCAAACGAGATGTCCGGTCTAGTACATTGGGCCAAGTACAATAAAGCGCCTATTGCACCCAGATAAGAGCACTCAGGACTCAATATCTCTTCGTCGTCCTCCTTTGGACGAAATGGGTCCTTAGTAATGTCTAGAGAGCGGACGATCATGGGAGTAGCGGACGGCTTAACGTCAAAATGACTAAAGCGTCTCAACACATTTTGGGTGTAGTTCGCTTGATGGACAAGAATTCCATCTTTACGGTGCTCGATCTGCAGGCCGAGGCAAAACCGTGTCTTCCCAAGATCCTTCATCTTGAATTCCCTCTTCAGGATATCAGCAGTTTCTGACAAGTCTTTTTCGGTTCCTATGAGATTCATGTCATCTACATAGACCGCGATGATTGCGTATCCTGAAGTGGATTTCTTTATGAACACGCATGGGCAAAGTTCATTATTAACGTATCCCAAACCGATCAAGTATTCGCTTAGGCGGTTATACCACATTCGTCCGGATTGTTTCAATCCATATAGCGAACGTCTCAGTCTAATCGAGAACGCGTTCCGTGGTCGGGAACTACTTGATTCAGGCATCTTTAGTCCTTTAGGGACTCTCATGTATATCTCTGTGTCCAGATCCCCGTAGAGATAGGCTGTGACCACATCCATGAGCTGCATATTCAGTTTTTTGGAAACTACTAAACTGATTAAGTAGCGGAACGTTATGACGTCCATTACGGAAGAATACGTCTTCTCGTAATCAATTCCAGGGCGTTGTGAGAAGCCTTGCGCCACAAGGCGAGTCTTGTATCGCACAATCTCATTTCTCTTATTACGCTTCCTTAGGAAAATCCATTTTTGACCAACTGGTTTAACATTGGATGGTGTTGGAGCAACAGGTCCAAACACGCTTCTTTTCGCTAAGGAGTCTAGTTCAGCCTGGATTGCTTGTTTCCATTGTGACCAGTCCGTTCGTCGTTGACACTCGGCAACACTACGAGATTCTATGTCATCATTGTTCATAATGTCAGTGGCCACTGAGTATATGAACACATCATCGATGACAGTTTCGTTTCGCTTCAAAATATCGTCTAAGCTAGCATACTCGACGGATATTTCGAGGTTATCGGCATGATTAGGAATAGGCGTTTCATCTGGAACGCGCTCTTCTAATACATCGCCGTGATCCTTAATGATCTCATGTGGCAAAACGCTTTTAATAAGATTTATCCACTTCCGGGGCAGAACATCTTTGGAACCAACCGGTCTTCCCTTCTTCTTGGGAATAGCGGCGGACTGGACGGCCGATGGCAGCGTCCTTTGCTCGGCGGGTTCGACCGGAGCAACATGTTTCACAGGAACATGGCGTCTCTCAGGGACGTCTATCCTTGCAGGCACATTTGCAGCAGGTATAATTGATCTCGTGACTTTTGCTAGGTCGCTAAATGCGTCTGGCATTTGATTTGTAATATCTTGCAGACCTAGAATCCTCTGCACTTCCTTATCACTATGTGCAGAGGGGGGATCATGATGAGCAACAGCGGACACATGCCACGATAATTCACGTTGTTCCTCATCAACGTTAGCGTGCATTTCTCCCCCAACAACGGGAAGATTGTCTCATCAAAGTCACAATCCGCGTGTCTCGCGGTAAAGAGATCGCCTGTCAAGGGCTCTAAATAGCGAATGATGGACGGAGAGTTATAACCGACATATATTCCCCGTCGCTTCTGAGGTCCAAATTTTGAACGTCTTATCGGCTCAATTGGAATATTGACTAGGCACCCAAACACGCGTAAATGTGAGATGTCAGGCTCACATCCAGTAACCAGCTGGTACGCGAAAAGTGGTTGGGTGGCCATGGGCCTCAGACGGACCAAATTTACAGCGTGCAAAATTGCATAGCCCCATGCAGATAGTGGGAGTTTCGTGCGCATAACCAAGGTCCGCGCTATCACTTGCAGTCGCTTTATAAAAGCTTATGCTAGGCCATTTTGGGTATAAACATATGCAACAGGATGTTCAAGATTTATTCCCAAAGTCATGCAATAGTCATCGAAAGTCTTCGATGTAAACTCCGCGGCATTATCAAGTCTAATAGACTTTATCGGATAATCCGGATGGTGAGCCCTTAACTTAATGATCTGGGCGAGGAGTTTAGGAAACGCTGCATTTCGGGTGGACAACAACACTACGTGTGACCATCTAGTCGATGCATCAACCAAAACCATGAAGTATTTAAATGGTCCGCATGTTAGTTGGATTGGTCCACAAATATCTCCATGAATTCTCTCAAGGAATTGAGAAACTAATCTCGTAGGTTTCACATGGAGTGGCTTGAGGTTCGTCTTCCCAATCGAGCAAGCTTGGCATAGGCTTTTCGGATTTATAACGAAATTCTTTCCTCCAAGAGGATGCCCATGTGATGCATTCATAGTGCAAAGCATCGTATTTTGACCCGGATGACCCAGCCGGTCATGCCATAGCATAAAAGTCCTCTCATCAACTGGCACTCGACGAATGATGAGATTACTCTCGATGTGTTGTATCGTAGTGAGATACAAACCACTTGAAAGACACTTCAACTTCTCCAAAATACGCTTTTGGCCATACTGAGTGGAGGTAATGAAAAGATACTCGAAGCCATGTTCTCGAGCAGTTTCAACATGAAATCCGTTTTCTCGAATATCCTTAAAACTCAGTAAGGTACGACTGGACCTTGGAGAATATAAGGCCTCTGATACTTCAACGGGAGTACCATTGGACAACGAAAAACGGGCTTTGTCAAAATCTTGAATAAGGGTTGAGGGTCCCGAAATGGTTGTCACTGAGGTTACTTTAGGCGTATAGGAGATAAAGTTTGATTTATCTCTCAAGATAGTGTGAGTCGTTCCACTATCAACCAGACAATCCACTGCCCCGTGGTTCATGCCTATAAGTAAAAAAAAATTAAAGTTTGTCGCACGTTTGAGGAAAGTGTTCAAAATAGAACTTTAATTGATCGAGAAAATAGAAAATATAAACCACCAAAAGTTTCATGACTTAAATCAAATATAGAGAGAAAATGGAGATTCATTCTTCCATTTCTGCTACAAAATCGGGGGTCTCAAGATTTAGATTTTCGCACTCGTTGACCAGATTTGCTTCGGCCCGGCGCCCCTTGTGATAGTTATTAACTTCTTGGGGGGTCGCCCTGCAAGTCCGTTGCATATGACCATAAGCACCACATTTGTAGCAGAGAGTAGGCGCTTGGCCTTCTACTCTCGCTTTGGGACGACTGGCCCGTTGGTTCTTACCATGAGACTGCCTAGGAGTCAAAGGTCCTTGGTTCTTGTTAGAACCTCGCTTTGGGTGGCGAGACTTAAACTCGCCTCTGTTCCTTGGCTGGGACGACTGACCCTTGTCTTATTTCCATCGTGGATTTGGTCCACGGAGAGCGTTTGCATCAGGCATTGAAATTGCCTTTGTTCCAGCAGGACGAGAATTGTTGTTTCTCATTAAAATGAGACTGTTCTTCTCGTATAGTAAAAGCTGGGTGATGAGCTCGAGAAACTTGGTGAACTTAGACTGACGGTATTGCTTCTGGAACAAGTTGTCAGTGGAAGAAAATGTGGTGTATGTTTTCTCCAATAGATCACTGTCGGTTAATATCTCACCGCAGTATTGGAGAAGTGATCGAATCATGCAGACTTCATTGTTGTAATCAGTTACACTTTTGAAGTCTTGGAAGCGCAGGTTCAACCAGTCATGGCGTGCTTCAGGTAGCCATATGGTCTTCTGGTGGTCGAAGCGCTCTTTCAGAGAGTCCCATAGCGTCTTCGGCGAGGAGATTTCAATGAACTCCGCCTTCATGGCGTCAGATAAATGCCTGCGGAATAGAATTATCGCTTTGGCGTTCATTGAGCGAGTGACTTTCACTTCACGCTCTTCCTCGTTATAGATGACGTCCAAGAGGCCCTGCGCATCTAGATGGTTCTGGATGTCTTGCGTCCAGTCCAAATAGTTCTTGCCAGAGGCTTCAAGAATGGAAAAATCAATCTTGATCGACATTTTTCTACAACAGGAGAAAAAATCTTGATCAGTCAACATATAAAACGACAGGTTTATATGGATTTGGTTTGTATAAGCAACAACAAACAATCGTAAATAAAAACAACAGTTTTGAAAAAAACAATTTTTGTTTAAAAATTATCTTATATCGATCGACGGGCCGATATAGAGAGGTCAATAAGTTTCTTGCAAAAATGCTTAATTATAAATACAATTTGAGCAAAAAATAATATTCGGTCAACCCCTTTCAGTAGCTCTACCAGTAGCTCTACGTGAATATGACCAGACGGAAAAATTAGGGAGGAGAGTCACCGGGGACCTCTTAAGAACCAAGCCCCAAGTTCTTTCTGACATCATACCCAAATAGGTGAGCCTATTCGGAGAGACTTCGTATTTTTTTTTTTCAAATGTAAGAATAAATAAGATTTTTCAAAAAATTCACGCTATTTGCGAACTGTGCAAAATAGGTGACATTTTTTTTTGGCTATTTTAACAGTGAAGCCGACACCTATACTATGAAATGCCATTTGTAAGATTTTATGAAACTCTCGTAAACTACAATTCTTTGTTAGCCTATAAATGTGTAGTGACATTCTAAATAAGAAATCTTTTTGCTGATTCTGTTTCTACTTGGCACATTTATTGTCACGACCCGATCCCAATTTCTTGGGTCGACTCGGATCATGCCCAGCCTGCACCGTTGTTGAGACGGCGGCAGTAAGCTGTATTCCATATGCAGGTACAATCAACAACATTTGAAATTTTTAATTGCCACAACATTTAATTTAACGATAAAATAAACTTGTTCATTACAAAAGAGTTCACCACTTTTAAAATAACATTAATTTAAATAAAAGACAACAAATCTCCATCTAAGCAGAAGTATCATCATCATCTCCATGAACCTCGTCTGGGAGCACAGCAGGATACAGCTCTGGGTCGTAATAGCTACTAATCTGTAGCTCTGAGTCATCAATAGGACCTATTGGGTGTGGGGAATCCAGTCAGGAAAGGAGCAAGTACAATTATGAAAATAACAATTTGCATAATGAATAGAAAATTGAAATATTAAAATAACTTTGGAAACAATGATTTTCAACTATAAAACAATTGTGATTTGAGTATGCAGTATCTATGACCGGTTTAGGATGATTCACTTGTATCCTATTGATACGGTCCGGCCTAACCCCGTGTGAAGAGGTGTAAGCTCGCACATTCATTTACTATTGGGCTTTGATCATAGATAACTACACTACTCCCCATTATCCCGATGCAATGATTCAATGTGTTACTCTAGGAGAGAGTACGTGTAACAATTGTGTATTTAATATGCAATATTCTAATATTAATTAAACTGAAATTAACACAACCATACTTGCCTTGAATTTCAATTGGTCGAGATTTGTACTTCGGGATTCGAAAGGTCACGTTCTTCCTTGAAATCCTACATTCCGGGGAACTTTATCTCAGAAATACAAATACCAGAAAAATCTAGTTGCAATCTCTATTTGTCTTTCCTAGTCTATTTTAGTTATTAGCTAACTAACACAACATCACAACGTTTACTAATGAGTTTGAATTTAGAAATTCAATTTATTTAGGTTTTTCGGGAAAACTTGTAATTTTCAATTTAAATATAAAACTTGATATTTTATTAACTTATTGGGAAAAAGATTGGTGTTTTATAATAACTAAATAAAAATATAATTTCTTTTCTTAAAATGAGAAAATCGTGAATTATTAATTAATAATTAATAATATTATTGATTAATCCTACTCGTTTACTCAATCCCAGAATTCACAAATCTAATGTTCCTACTGATTACAAACTTTTGCAGAAAATAAAAGAATAGGCTTATGCCCTTACAAATTAATACATGAATTTAAATAAGAGAAAAATGGGTTAGTCCTTTTAAATCACCTAAAAATTAAATAATAAAATTTTAACTAAATTTGTAAATTATTAGAATGTCTCAGAACTGGTCCAATCTTCAAATACAGCTACTCTGCCTCAACGTCCGGACGAACTGGTGCGTTTGCATTTCGCTGGGGCCCATTGACCAATATGGTCGTCGCCCAAAATAATATAAAAAAAAATAATATTATCCGAAAATCCTTTGAAAATCATTTTTATAATTTTCTAAAAATTTCGGCAGCACTCCCTCTGTTTTCGGTCAACCCAAAAACTGGGAAATGCTTCCGATATACCTGCAAAATAATTTCCAAAACTCGAAATTCATATATATATCCATAGAACATATTTTTCCAAAGCCAACACAGCATTTCCGAAATGATAACGAAATTCCCGAAACCCGAAACCATTCCGATTTAACTTCCCAAAAGAATTCAATTCCAGCATATTAACCGAAAATTCCCAACAGAACCCAAAAGCAATAACAGAACATTATCCAATCTCATTCACAGAGCTTAAGAGCAAAAATTTGAATCTCCAATCATTTCCATTAATTCTCGAAAACCCGAGAATACAGAAAACAGAGAATCTCTTCTTAAAAAGTTCTCAAAAATCCGAGAAAAACTACAGAACCCAGTTCTGTCCTAATAATTCTATTTAATCACAGAAAACAAACCACAGCAATCATTTCCGAGATTTTCGGAAAAGCCGAAATAGCAACGTAACTATTACGTTGTCGAAAACCGAAATCCCGAAGGATTCGGGGACCAGAGAATTCATCATCGACAGAAAGGAAAATAGAGTTCCAGAAATTATACCCAAAACCGAAGTCGAAGGAAATCCCGAATTTGGGTCGCGGAACCGAACGGCAAAACGGACAGTGCTGGACATGGACAGGGGCGAGCAAAGGGTCGACGGACGAAGGCCACGCGGGGTGCCGGCGGTGGACGGCGGCGGTCGCCGGTCGGACGCGGGCGGCGGTGACGCGGGGCCGCGCGGGTCGACGGGAGCGCCGGGAAGCGGCTCGGTCGCGCTGGAAAGGGGCGTCGGCCTCGGGAAAACTCGGCCAGTGGTTCGCCGGGGAGGATCGAGAAGGGGATCGCCGAAAAATAGTTGATTTGGAAAGAGGATGAAGAAGATGGTGATGGTGTGGAAAAAAAAATGATGGGGAAAAGCCCCTTTTATAGGAAATAGGTAGTGAAGGTTACCATTTAAGAAGATGGAGTGCCATCCTGGCTTGATGGTCGGCCGGTTATGGAAGGCGAGGGGGTCGACGGGTGGGGAAGAAGAAGAAAACTTCTTCGGTTCACAAAGGCCACTCACAGCACCCAACACTAAGGAAGAATGAAAAGGCTATTGAATGTTTTCTTCATCAGACACTTAATATATGTCATTCAATACCAAGAGTAAGTATAGACTTAATGGGTTGAGACATACGAATGGGTTTGAAACCAATTCAAGATTTATAGGTTAGCCTATAATTGGCTTGGGTTAGGTCCAATTGGACTTAGAAAAATAATGAGTTTGGGCCAGGATTGAAACTAATGGCCAAAGCAATGGGTTTCAATAAAATTTAAAGGCTTTGGGCTAGGAAAATTTTAGACAACTAAAAATATTTTTAAAGGAAATATTATTTAGAAAATTTTTGTACAATTTATAAAAATATTTTATGTTCAAATTTGGGTTCAAGTCCGGGCTGACATGCCAAAAATCCAAGTTTAACTATTTGGAAAATAATTTACTCTTAAATAAATATTATTAACATCTAACATTATTCTAAAGAAAAAAATTTATTGCTAACAAAATTTTATTTAGCAAATTAGAAGTAAACTAAAAATACGGGTTTCACATTTATACCTTGCCTGCATGTCCAGAATTTTGAAGTCTTGTGAAAATTTTGCTTGGCTACTTTCAGAAACAATTTTCGGAACTGTTGCTGAAGGCTGCTAGTGATTATGGGGCTTTGACAGCATCTATCGCTTCGCTGATTTCCACTGGAGCCATAATTTCAGAGAGTCACCATCAATATGGGGGGTAAGTCAGCAGGAATCTCCCACCTATCATGCAAATTTGAAATGTCATCTTATGGTGCTTTTGGACTTCAAATAGTTCCCTTGCAACCTACCCTTGCTATCTCTACATTTACAGTTGTCCAAACTTTCCAATTGGTCCAATGATAAATCAGTGGCCCGCTCCATATGAGCACGAGTACAAGGACAACAATCAACACATGCTGGAAAGGATGATGTAATGGGAAAAAGAAAAAAAGGAAAAAAAAAATGCTGTGTCCAAAACTTTCTAATTGGACATGTCAGAACTTAAACTAAGCTGGTAGAAAATCCAGGGTCTAAACTGTAGTTTGCAGTATTGGCCGATACGGTCAATACCAATACAGTTTGGCATACTCTCAATTTTAAGTTGTAAGCACATCATATTATATCATCTTTGGAATATGTTTTAATCCCGGAACTTACATTTACCTCGTATGAAGGAAATGCTGCGCCCTATCCCTGCCGCTCTAGCGTCATGCACGCGGTTCTTCGAGGCAATGTCTTCCATGAGGGACTCATTCTCCATGCTCCAACAGCTCCGAGTCGGCCAACTCTCTTCTTCACTGACGACCCCGGCTGATTCCTCGGCTGGGGGCTCCGAGTACCTAACACCTCCTCACTGGAGAGAGGGGACTCCAAGCTCCGACGACGACTCGATGGTGGGCAGTTGGAGAAGGCAGGAAACTGGTGAGCGGGTGGCAGAGAGGGACTCCGAGAATGTTATCAACCAGAGGAGATTGTCTTGGCCCCCTCCTCTGAAGAAGGCTTTTTGATTCAATAGTGTTGCTACTGCCATCTTTTTTGCTTGAAATCTATGGGATGCCCCTGGCGATGGTGTGGTGTGGATTTGAATTGATACAGATTTCAGTTGAGATTAAATTAGATTTAATTGTTTTCTTCATATTTTTCATTAATATTGTAATTATAGTGAAACATGGCTGTGTTAAATGGTTAACAAATGAATTAATGACTGCTGACTGCAATTGCAGTTAAATGTTGTTAAGAGATTTGAAAAATTCGTCTATATATAGGGGGGTATGTTGATGATGTGGGCCGTTTCTGAGCATGTGTAAGCTTGTACGAAGTATTAAATTTTTTAACCTCCATATCTATTTTACTAATGCGAAATCTTCGTTTTTAGGTTTAGGCTTCTCTATTTTTTAAGAAACTATAATAACATGTCCCTTAGAATTGGCCCTTAGAATGTCAGAAAAATGCTCTTTTTTCTAGAGTGATTAAAAAAAATGTTCGTTTTTTGTACATAGCTTTTAGAATATTAGAACGGTCCTGTTGATGACGATTATAAGTTTCGAATTATTAATAATAAGTTCATGTCAAAAAACCTTCAATAATCTATATATATATATAGTCCCTAAGGCACTAGCCTAGTGGCAGTGCAGGGGGCTGCCCAAGCACAGGTCTTAGGTTCAAATCCCTTCTCGGACGGTTGGGTGGCTTATATAGCCCCGGTTTGACTTGGAGAAAGAACACATAAAAAAAAAAATACATACATGTATATATATATTTTTTGAAAGAGGTGATTCAATTTATTCAAAAATAAACAGTAGGTTACATGATCATATGGCGCATATCCGCCTCAATGTTATGGATAACTCCAACTGACGAAATACTTATCCCTTCAAAAATACATGCATTTCGGGCCCGCCATATGTGCCAGACACTAGCGGCAAGTCGGATACGAGCTGTGCGCCACCACGTCCCTCCCGAGGATCGCTTTGCTGTGATAAGCTCAATCTGTTCATATAACCCTTTGGTGGTGTTGCTTCGGAGATTCAACAGGTCGCATTGTCTGTCCATAGTGAGAAGCCGCCCTTTTGTAGCTTTATACATGTTAAGTTGCATTTTTTTGGGCTAAGCCATTCACCCATACAAACTCCCAATGAGGCGTTGGGGGGTGCGGAATCCTCACCTGGCTGCACGTAAGCCGGATATCAAACTTGGCATTGGTGGCTCCATTCCATATCCATGTATCGGAGTCGTGAATTCGGCTGATTGGAATTTGGCTAATATCGGCAGCAAAGTGGCGGATAGTGGCTCCATTCAGCTTCCAAGCACCATTTCGAATGATGGAGCTCACTGTCTTCTCTCTCTCCCCTCCATGAAGAATGCATCCCATCCTACTTTGTCTATGAGACTGAGATGATGTATCCACGGATCGCGCCATAGGTGAGTAGTCATACCATCCACTATGATCCGAGTGATGTTAGGTTGCACATCTGCCCGATGCCGAAGGATGCCTTTGTATACAACAGAAAAGTTGTTGTCGATACTTTGCGTCCAGAAGTTGTTTTGTTTAAGATATCAATTGCGCATCCAGGAAGCCCATATAGAACGTTCAGTAAGGAATCTCCAAGTCAGCTTCATTCCTGCTACTTTGCGTAGCAATACTAGCGACTGCAGGCCAACTCCACCTTCATTTATGGGACGACATAGATCGTCCCATGCAATAGTATGTATACCCCCTCGCTAGATGAAATCAGCGCACAACTTATCTACTTTGCGTATTGTAGTAGTTGGGAGTAATATAGACTGAAGCCAAAAAGAAGCGACTACCGAAATCACAGACCGAACTAGCTCTATTCGACTACCGAAGGATAGACATTGGCTTTGCCATCCTTCCATACGCCGCTGCACATACTCTATTAGGCTTTGACATTCTTGAGCACGTCCGTAGTTGATCGATAATGGAAGACCCAAATATTTAACCAGGAGAGTGCCTATATCTATTTGCAAAATGTCCGCTAGTTCCTCCTGATTAGCACAATGCTTACTGAAATATACTTTACTTTTATCCTTGTTCATCTGGAGGCCAGAGCACCGACCAAAATCTTTCATGATGCGGACCAAGTGTCGAAGACTGCTGCTAGTCGGAGCCAAAAAAAACTAGTAAATCGTCTACATAAATGAGATGCGATACAATGGGGTCTACATTTTTGTACAGAGGAGCAATCTGGCTACATTCCACCGCCAAGTCCATAAGACGTAAAATATTCCATGATCATAGTGAACAAATACGACGAAAGCGGGTCACCCTGCCGTAATCCTCTGTTGCTGGAAAAGTACCCATGTGGGCGTCCCTTGACAAGAACGGAAAAAGTTGGTGTTGTTATGCATTCTCTGACTAAACTCACCCATCTGGGATCAAAGCCTATGCTATCCATAAGATGACAAACGAACCCGTGGTTGACACTGTCATAGGCTTTTCGTAAATCTAACTTCAGACACGCCTTGTTGCCACCTGGTTTATTGAAATCCCTCACCATTTCATGGACCATGAGACTATTGTAAGCAATTAGGCGACCTTTAACAAATGCTGCTTGATTTGGAAAAATCAGCTCCTGTATTATATCCTCCATCCTCCGACACATAACTGAAGTGATGATCTTGTAGAGATAGTTGCAGCAGGCAATTGGCCGGTAATCAGTGAGCGATGTAGCACCTTCCTTTTTGGGAATTAATGTGAGGAACATATGATTCAACTCTTTCAACAAACGTCCCTTATCGAAGAAATCCTACACCATGTCGACAATAGAAAGTTTAATGTCATTCCAGTGGAGTTGAAAAAACTTACTATTAAAGCCATCGGGCCCTGGCGCCTTGTTAGGGTCTACACTCTTCACCACCAATTCGACTTCTTCCATGCTGACAGGAGCGAGAAGGAGTTGGTTCCCTGTTTGAGTCACCTTCTTCTTGCATATGATCCTCGGGAATATCTCCATGTACTCACTCTGATTATATAGTTGTTTGTAAGCAAAGAGCTGTATCCTGGATGTCTTGATCCAATATTACCTCTTGTCCCTCTGCATTGATTAGTTTGCCGATATTATTCCGGTGATGTCGTGTTCGGATGATGTCGTAAAAGAACTTTGAACAACGATCACCATCCTTGAGCCAGACGCACTTGGCACGTTGCGCCAATTGAATTTCCTCTTGCTGTTGAAGTAAGCGGACCTGATCCAATAACTCCCGCTCTTTAGAGGCTGCAAGCGGGCCTTGCGGAAGCCTCCGCAGAATCTCCTGTATGTCTTGAAGCTGGTCACGCGCCTGTGGTAGGTCCAGGCGGGGCCTGTTCTGCTGTCACTCCCGGAGACTTCGTTTTACCGCCTTCAACATTCGTGCTAGGCGGAATTGAATGTTTCCTGAGGAGTAAAACCCGATGCCATCCTTAACAGCCACGTCGTAGCCCAGCATCATATGCTAGGCATTATTAAATTGGAACAGCTTTCCACATGCTACTGTGTCCGCTGTGTGAGGCTGTCACGACCTGCACCCGGATATACATATACGAATACGTGGGCCACGCCCAGCCTACGCCGCAGTATCGGCGGTAGAGCGCTGTCAAGTACCCGATACTAACTACAACATCTAAAATATCCATAACTAGAAAGGTACTCATATCACATCACAAAAGCTAAGGAAGATAAGACAAGAAATAATAACAATATCACTAGAACAACTAAAATCTACAAGGATCATATGAGACAAGAAATGAAACAGAAGAAAAACAATCACAAAACTAAAATAACTACCAGACCTAGAACTCCTGAGAGACAACTCACGGTGAAGAATACCGAGAACCATCCCAGCTAGCATCATCCTGAAGTCCAATAATGAGGGCATAACAACTCCTAAAATATTGTCAACGTATCCAGTCAGGATGGGAACGAGTACATAAACTAATAGCAGTTCCATGTGAATTGACAAATTCTATAAGAGATAATTATAATGAAATACAAGATAAAATATCAAGACTGGAATATAAACATGATATGTAAAACTGTATATCATGTCAGGGTATGAAATACTGGAATGTAAAATAGTATAGTAATATTTGATGTATAATGTAAATATAAACAGTGCCTTGAGATATTAGAGCATTATGTGATCGGCTTGGGTCAAGATCAGGCTCTTCCATTTGACCGGCTATGGTGCAAGAACAAGCGCAGGTAAACCTGGAGATCAGGCCGGCCAAAATGGAAAGCTATGGTGCAAGTAGTATCAGGTCAGGCTTTATCCTACGTGAGGCGAGGGTAAAGCTATGATGCAAGTAGTAACCAGTGGGGTATGATCACATAACCTCTAATAACTCTCCATCCCCGAGTAGTATAATAGATTCGGACATGTCACGTCATGATGCGGTATTCTCTAGGAGGGTACCAAATCCCCTTAGGAATCGGCGTCTATACAAATACAAGAAAAACAAGATCGAACAATGTACCAATATACCATGGTAACCCAGGAATGACATCTCATGACAGGATCCGACGTATACTAGTCCGTGTACCATCGTGTCGAAAATCAAGTAAAATACTACAACTGAATCGGATATAGTAGATATCAAGACAATGAAAACTATCAGAGAATGTACTCGCCTGCTATCCTGAGCAATAAGTGAGAGTCTATGCCTGAACCGACGTCACAGAGACCTAACATGAATTTACAGGATTACTTAGTGTTCTAGAGTAAACAATATATATAAATACATTAATTCTATACTTCTAGACCTATTCTAGGTCAAACTAAGACAAACTAAGTCAAACTGGGTTAAAGGTTGACTTATAGTTGACTTTGGTCAACTGGTCAACTCCTAGTCCACTCTAGTTTAAACTAGGTCAAAGCTAATCTCTATAATCATCCACATAGATAACAGGTCAATTTTAGTGATATAAAATCACTGGAATCGACGGATCTCAAATTCGATGCACGGATCTCAAAATACGAACCAAAAGAGAAGAATTATAACAAAGGGTGATAGATAGGGGAAAAGTCTACAGATGTTGTCGGATGATAAAACAAACATTACCAACGTGTCCAGAATGGTTAAAATAGCTAGAATAGCCTACCCATAAGTCCAATTTGGACACAAGAGCAAAAAGATAATTTTGAGTCAAAACGGTGTCCGTGTGGACCCGTTTTGCATCGAAAACCGTGCCAGGATGAAAGTGCACTAAACCTAACAAATTATATGTCCACGAATCTAGAATGACGATACGAACTCAACGGTATATCCGAAATTGGATTCCGATGAGCCGATCTCAAAAAGATCCGTTGACTCGGACTGTGGGGCCCGCCTTGCACCGAAATACGTGTCGGGGCCCAAGTCCTCCAAATCTAACAAACTTTATATGAAATCATGCCAGAACGACGCCATGAGTCTACTGATGGTGTCAGAAATTGAATCCGAAGTCCTGGATTCAAAATTGGGATTTTACAACTTGGAAATTACGAATTCGGACGGCCAACTTTGGCGTCAAATTTAACCAACCAAATAAGCTCACAATGAAACGAAACTGAAATGACAGGAAGATGGTTATACCAGCTGTGCACAGGAACCAACGGCGCATCAAACGGAGCTGCGGCGGCAAAGATACGAGTCCGCGAAGTTGGCTCCGTAAAACTGTCCAAAAATAGTACAAATTAAACGGTCAACTTGGCGGCCGATTTTCACATAGCAAATGACAGAATTAACGGTTGAAACTTCAGGGGAGTGAAGGGGTATATACCGAGATGGAGTTGGAAGAAACGGATCGACGATCCAACGGTTGGATTTCTCGAAAAACGTGCACAAAGTCGCTGCGACGAAATACGAATTGAGAGTTCGATCCCGCGCGCGTCACGACGGGATTTCGTGCAAAATGCACGAACCGTGCGTTTCGTGCACCGAGGGCGAGGGGGCGCACCACGGGGGAGCTCGCCAGGGTCATGCGCTGCTTGGGGGGGAGGAGGGTGGGTTGGGGGGGCTCGCCGACGGCGGCGGCGGCTGCGCGCGGTGGCACGGCTACTGCTGGAGCTGCTGCTGCTGCCTACTATCGCAGTTGCTGCTGCGCTGGCCTGCGGCTGCGCGGCCAGCCAGTGGCGTCGATGGAGCGGCCAGCCAGTGGCAACGACGACGGCACGACCAGCCAGTGGCGGCGGCGGCCCAGCGAGGGGAGAAAGGAGAAGGAGAAGAGAGGTGGTGGTGTGGGTGATGGTGTGGTGGTGGTTCGGCCATGGGGGCTATGGAGTAGGGGAGAGGTGGTGATGATGAAGTTGATAAAGAAGAGGAGAATGGGAGGAGGAAATGGAGAAGGAGGCTGGGGGCGATGGTGTCGGCCGGATATGGAGGAGAGGGGGTGTAATAATGATAGAGAGAGAGAGTTATATTTGTGTGTGTGTGTGTGTATATATATATTATATAGAAAGAGAGAGAGAATGAGAGATTAATTAGAGAGAGGGAAAGAGAAAAAGTAGATAAAGAGGGGTGAGGTGACCGGCCATGGGGGGTGTGTTGGGTGAAGAGAGAGAGAGAGGGATTTAAATGAAAAGAGAGGGAGAGTATATATATATATATATATATATATATATATATATAGAGAGAGAGAGAGAGAGAGAGAGAGAGAGAGAGAGAGAATGAGATATTTGTGTAAAGAGGAGGATATTTTTGAGTAGGAAAAAAGGCAAATACATTAGAGGAGTGTATGGGTAGTCATGACAGGGTCACACCAAATTGGGTTGGGTGTTGGGTCAAGTTTGGACAAGATTGAGCTAAGGTTGATCAAAATCATAAATTTAAATCATTTAAAATCATGGATGAAATGGGAGCACAAGGGAGATCAATTGGATGGCACGTAAGTTGTACGTGCATAGTAGACTCAAAACAAGTCATAGCCATATATTGGGTCGATCAGATTGGACCGATGTCGGGTCCCGAAATTAAGTTGGAAGTTAAGTCACGAATTACGACAGACGATAAATTGGCCTAAATTGACCCGAAAGTTGCGCGATACAAAAAGAGCACAAGGAAACAAGTTTGAGTGGGACATGATATATCAAAATGGAGATAATCTTGTCTACTACAAACCAGTCAAGAAAGTTTCAAGAGACTGACATCTCTGACGCTCCAGAAATCAAAGTCATGGAAAAGAGCATTTAATGATAAAAAATAATCAAAAAAGAATTATTATCAAAAATAATTCTTTAGAAAAATCAAAAATAAATACCTGAAATTCAGGGGGCTTACAGAGGCACTAGGCGAACAACAATGGGCGAGTGGTCACTTGTAGATGGCGCCATGCATTCCGCGGTCGTCGTGGGATACGTCGCAAACCATCTGCTGTTACCAAACGCCTTGTCTAGTTGACAAGCTATGCGGCGATTGATTGCCCTATTGCTCCAGGTCCAGACATGTCCCGTCCGCACCAAGCATTTAAGATCAGTCTGCAATATGCAATGTTGAAAGTTTGCGAGGACACTATCTGAAAGTTGTCGTCCCCCGATCTTCTCCTGTCGAAACGTTAGAGCATTAAAGTCTCCTGCAATAAGAAGGAGTACCTGGTATCGGGCCTCTGCCATAGTGGAGAGTAGAATAATGCTCTGCCATAATGCCGCTCGAAGTCGTCGATCATTTTGCCCATAGATCGCGCCAAAAATGAAGGAAAATCCTCCTTTGTTTGTGAACTGACAGGCAATAAGTTGGTCAGATTTTGATATCAGAGTACCTGTCCAAACAGAGCTGTCCCACATCAACCAAATTCTAGCTACTCCGCAAACATCTAAGTTATCGAGGTGACTCTACCCTGTTGGGGTACGTCTAGTCAGCGTTTTGGCTGATTTAATCTTTGTTTCCAATAGAGCTGAGATAGAGCTCCGAGTCATCCTAGCGAGATCTCTGATTTCTCGCCAACGCCCTAACGAACAAGCCCCCCGCGTATTCCAGGTCAGAATTGTCATTTCAATCTGGCGATTTTAGTGACCAATATCCTCTTCCAAGCTCGCCCGAAGGTCAGCGGTGAGCTCTGTCCGAAATATCATCTCCATATTAGAACTTGTATTGTCTGCCGAGTGGTTCTCCCTGGTTAGCAACCGCCAGCTGGGATTATCTTCGCATAGTACCTCTTCCTCCCTGACATTGCTGCTCATACCCTGTTCCCTACGTTGCTCAGGATGGTGTCTCTTTCTGGCCTTCGTGGCCGTAGTGGAACTTCTGGGTTTATGGTCTTTGCAACCTTCCATGCCTACAGTCCCCACAAAAGGAACCATGCATCCCTCAAAGGAGACATCTGATATGTGTTCTTTGTCAGTTACAGGCTCTTCCATCTCTGGCCGTTTACCCAATCTACTGGAATTAGCTAACAGTAGTTGCCTCTCCTAAATTCCTCCTGCGGATACTAGAGCCAGTTGAAGATCTTTTCCTTTAGCTGTATTAGATGCATCTCTGTCCACCAAAGCTTGGGGAGGGTGGCTATTTTCGACTGATCTAGGCTGTTCCAGGGGGCACTCCTCTTCCTCCATCCTATCGATTATCCCTCCTTGCAAGGACGAATGTGGGTCAGCGACTTGAGGCGGAGTCGCCCCACCCGGATGGGTGCTTTCTTCTGATCGGGGGCAGAGACGCCTCGGGTGACCAAAGCAACGACATCGAGCACAAACGGGTAGGACCCACTCATACTCAACAGCTTGAGTCAACATGCTCCCATCTGGTAACATGAACTTTACTTGCTTTGGCAGGATGCTATCTGCCTTTATCCCCACGAACGCTCTAGCGTAAGCTAATCTGGCTTTGGATGCTGTAGCCTCATCTGGTTTAAGGGGCATCCCTATCAGGCTGGCCAGCTTCATGATGATAGATTCGCTCCAGAATGGTGTCGGGAGGTAGGGAAAACGTATCCAAACCGGTACTGTGTGTAGGAGGTCCTTTTCGCACTTGGCATTCAATCGCCATGCATTGAGTATGATCAAGCGTTCGTCAAACGTTCATGGTCCCCCGTTAAGGGTACGCTCATAATCTTCTAAAAGCCCGAATTTGATAAAAAAGAACCTATTTTCCCTAGAACATATATCCATACTCCCGCGTGGTCTCCAGGTGCGGTAGGCATATCCTCTGAGTTGATTGTAGAACGGGCGATCTCCCAGAACATAGGCAATCAACATATTTTCCAGTATTCTGTCGTCTCCACCAAGTCTGCCTCTGTGATCACAGCAATTAGTCTGTTGTCCCCCAGTGTAGTCGGCTCCACATATCTCCATGGAGTCGTTGAGGGTTGGCAGGCTCAGCGGCAAAGATCTGCCCAAGATTTCCCCGTACCAGCCGGCGGTGGCGGAGGGTTCGAATCGCTCGGAGTTTGGATCGGCGCTACCCGCTCCCTTTCCCTGTTTATTTGATTGGCCTTCCTCGTCTTGTCTTGGGTTTGCCTCCTTTCGCGGGTCAGATCTTCGCCGGACGCGGCCTTGCCCACCATTGCTCCCCCGGTTCGACGTTGTGCTCCCGGCGCCCCTGATCTCCGTCCAATATCGGCCACCCATCTTTGTCTGCCGCCGCCCATGTCGGTCTGGGGATGGTTTTCCCGGTTAGGCGTTCTTTTCCGCTAGGTCACCGTGGTCCATCCACCCTCCCCATCTCACCGGAGCTGATCTCCTGGGTCCCAAGTCGCCGTCAAGTGCCTTTGGCCGCCTGACCTAGGAGGAAGATGATCCCCCTCCGTCGCGTGAATAATTAGGGTTTTATATATTATATATATAAGGTGAAAATTATGTGGAAAAGAAATTAATTTCATGGAATTATTTTTCTAGGAAAAATATTACATGTAATTTTAAAAATAATTCATGAAAAACTTAATTTGGGCGTTTAATTGTCATTATTTTCTACGAAAAATAGTTATTTTTCATGGAAAATAATATTTTCCTATAGGTTGAACAAGTTTCATTTTTTACCATTTTAGAAGAAAATATGAAAAATGATAGTTTTTTGGAAAATAATTCTATGAAAAATATAAGCTATCAAACACTACAATTGGTGGAAAATTTGTGATGGAAATATGTTCCATGGATGGAAAAAAAAAGTTCTATCAAACACAGCCTTATAGGCAAGGGTTTGCTAGCTGTGAATGTCACTCTGCCTCCCAAGCTAGTTAGAGGGAGCGGTTCACACGGATCCTTCCTCCTCGATGTAACTTTTTTATTTTATTTTATTTATTATTTGTATTTTTTTTTGTGTGGGTGGTGGTGGGGGTGGGGGGGGGTATGTTTGAATAATTCAGTGTTGATTTTATTCCATATGCAGGACCGGCTCGCTCAGGGGGTTGGGTTGTCCTATTCGAAACTAGTTTTGATTGTCCTTTTGTTCTTTCTTGTAGGAGGGAGTCACCCGCGACCCCGGTCTCTTTTGGGATCATGCTGAGTCGGGGTTTGTCCTAACTAGAGGAGGGTTCTTTGACCACTTTCCCTGCAGTCATCAAGAAAACCTACAAAGGCTATAACTCATCCAACAAGAGTTCTTTGACCACTTTCCCTGCAGTCACTACAAGGGCAGAAGATCCCAAGAAATTTGCAAATTCTTTTTTACCACATAACACCATCTCTCCTTTAGAAATTAATAGGAGAAGGAACTTGGGACTGTGTTATACATGTGATGAGAAGTGGGTTCGAGGACACAAGTGCAAGGAAAAGAAACTTTCATGTTAATTACAGAAGGGGAAGAAATGGAAGATGAAGTTGAAGACACAGGAGGAGCAGGTAGAGATGAAGGGAGAATTGAAGACAATAACCAAAGCTTGTTTGAAATTTCTCTCCAAGCTATCTCAGGCAGTCTGAGTCACTCTACTATGAAGCTAAGGGGTGAAGTGCAGAATAAACATGTGATGATCTTAGTAGACTCTGGGTCTACCCACAGTTTTATTGATGCCAACTTTAGTAAAAGAATAGGTCTACCTATCACAGATAATATACCTTTTGAAGTACAAGTTGCTAATGGGGAGAAGGTCACTAGTCAAGGTATATGCAAGGGGTTATAATTGAGTGTCAACAGAAGAAGATAATCACATATCTTCTTTCTCTGCCCATTATTGGATGCCAAATAGTGTTGGGGGCCAACTGGCTCAGCACACTAGGTGATATAATCTAGAATTTTCATGATTTGACCATGAGATATGAGAAGTCTGGAGTGTGGCAGCAGTTTAAAGGGGTTCAAGACAGTGGAGTGACACTCAAGGAACCTGAAAGGAAGGACTTCAGACAGAAGGGTCAAATATTTGTCATACAGTTGTGCTCTGTGGGTCTGCAGGAGCCTAAGCTATCCAGTGCCAATGAAGAAGTAGCCATAAAGGAACCGTTAGAGAAATATGAGCAAATATTTGATGAACCAAAAGGGTTACCTCCTCCTAGACAGTTTGATCATACAATTCCATTGCTACCTGGTTCTGTACCAGTGTGTAATAGACCCTACATGCACCCTTATATTCATAAAAATGTAATAGAGAGGCAAGTGCATGAGATGATGACCACAGGCATAATCAGACCCAGTCAAAGCTCATATTCATCCCCTATCATTCTTGTAAAGAAGAGTGATGGCACATGGAGGATGTGCATTGTAGTGCCCCGCTCCGCGAAGGCACTAGATAGACAGAAAGATCGGATTGCTGGCTCTGCAACAGAAGACGATTGATCTGGGTGAGTGGATGTAACACCAAGTTTTCTGAAATTGGAATATTTTGAAAATTTATTATTTTATTATTAAATAATGGTGATTTAGTCATGTTATAAATTTTGGTGATTTTTAGATAGTTTAAAACTATTTTCTAAGTCATGGATTATGACTTTGGTTAACTACTAGTGTAACCCTAATGTAACCCTAGAGATTATATGACTTAGAGACTAACTATGACCATATGAGCCTAACCATGTGATTAGGATATCAAATTACCACTTTTTAGTCAAAAGGGTATTTTGGTAATTTATTAGAATTTATTTGGATTTATGTAATTTATTATTATTTAATTAGTTGTTAAGTGTCATGTTAGCTCCTAACCTAGTTTAGCACTAATCTAGAGGTTAGCAACTAACCTAGAAGACTAATGTTAGATGTTAGCTTATGTGTAAATAACTTAGGTTGGAAATATCTAAGATATTACTTTCTTAGATATTTAGAAAACCTAGAAATATTTATCCCCTTAGTCAAAACCTTAAGGGCTAAGTTTGCAAGGTGGAAAGGAACCCTAATATCTATCCATACCCTTCCCATGGCAGACCAACCCTACCCCCCATCATATATATGCACCCCCCTCATCATTCATGCCATTTTACATACACCCTAAAAACTAGTTTTTCCTACAACTTCAACCCTTCACCACTTAACCATTTTAGCTCCAAATTGAGCCTAGTTTCTTGAATTGGAACCCCCTACTATAGAGGATACCAGTTATGGCTTGCTAGCAAGGATTTGTGGAGCTTTGGACATTGGGAGTTGAAGGAGGTTTTCATTCAAATAGGCCTATTATTGAGGTTTTCCACTCAATAGGTAACATGCCCTAAAAACCTATTAATATTGTGTTTTCTCTTCATGGTTGCATGCATCTAGGTACCATGGACCTGTAGGCCAAGTTTGGTAGGATATGGATTGGGTTTGGTGTCCGTATCCGACACGTATCTGTGTGTTTAATTAAGTGTTTGATGAATTACCACTTAGAAACCAAAATTGTTTTCTTCCAAAACAAATTATATTTTTGGGTAGCCCTAGACATCTTGAATCCAAAACCCTAGGACTGACCTCAATTTCGAGTCGTATTCGTGTCCAAAACGGACATGAACACGCTGCACGACACAGTGTGCACAGCCAAGTTTTGGCTACTGACACGGCCTTTGTGTCATGTCTAGACGCGACGTGGACACGAAGTGTCATGCCAAAACCCTAGCCCTAGACCTAGGCTACTCCCTGACACAAGCACGACACGTATCCATGCGTGAGTCGTGTCCACGAGGCTCCGTCCTCGCTGCACGAGACCGCACCATGCTCGCGTTCAGTCCCCTGCTGCTCGGGGCACACGTAGGACACGACACGACACGTGGAGGGGTGACACTTGGTGGACACGAGGGGGTAATGTCTGCGAACATGCCCCCCATGTTTCGTGGCTTCTAATGTTGTGTCGGACACGAATTCGTGTGTGCATCGATTTTACACTGACAGCGCACACGAGAAATTTGGGCTCTGATACGGGCTTGGATACGACACTGTACGACACCTGGACACGGGACAGGCTGCCTAACACGTAGACCAACCCTAGGCGAACCTAGACACGTGACCACGAGACACGAGGACACGTGTGCCGTGTCCTAGACCTAAGTGAACACGTGCGCGACACTGTTACAGTCTGTGTTACCCGATTGGATTTTTAGACACTTGGACACGTCGTGTCGCGTCGTGGTGGACACTTAAGGACACGAGGGACACGAGTATACCTAGGGGCACGATTACCAACCTTTAGGTTTGGGTATTAGTTAGGTTTTGTGTGTTAAATTTGGTTTTCTCCCTTTACCTACACTATGTACAGTGTAACCCAGTTTCTGGTATTTTTCAGATTTTAGAAATAGTTTTCAAACTAAATTTTGATATGTATATATATGTATAATTGTGTGTATATATACTATATATGTATGTATATATGTATATGAGTGTGTAGGTGTGTGTCTTAGAGTATATGGATATGTATATATGTAGATATGTGTGTGTATATAAATAGGTATACATATATGTATGTGTGTGTCCCCCTTTATCAGAATTTCTGAGATAGACCCCCCCCCCCCCCCCTTTCACAGTCCACATGCACCACTGCCTCTTAACCCTTTCTAACCCTAATCCTAACCCTAACCCTTCACTCCCTTCCACTGTCTCTCTATATATATGTTATGTATATATATATGTTATATTATATATAATTATATATTGGTATATATAGTTGAGTGTATATATGGGTTTATATATATATATATATATATATATATATATATATATATATATATATATATATATATATATATATATATATATATATATATTTTATATATATGAAATGTATATATATGTATATATGTTAGCTATCTATATATGTATATATATATGTATTATATATATATATATTTGGTTATCTATATATAGTTGGTATATATATGAGAGTATATATATATGTTATATATAATGGGATATATATATATATATATATATATATATATATATATATATATATATATATATATATATATATATATATATATATATATATATATATATTCAACTATATAGTACCACATATATATATATATATATATATATATATATATATATATATATAACTATATAGTACCACATATATATATATTTGGTTATGTATATATGTGGGTACTATATATATATTTGGGTATTATATATATATATATGTGGTACTATATAGTTGAATATATATATATATATATATATATATATATATATATATATATATATATATATATATATATATATATATATATATATATATATATATAAAAATATATATATATATATATATATATATATATATATATATATATATATATATATATATATATATATATATATATATATATATATATATATATATATATATATATATATATATATATACCCAACTATACCTAACTATATATATATATATATATATATAAAAAAAAAAAAATATATATATATATATAATATATATATATATATATATATATATATATATATATATATATATATATATATATATATATATATATATATATATTTTATATTATTATATATATATATATATATATATATATATATATATATAATAATATAATATATATATATTGATAGGCTATGTATAAATATTGTATAATATATATATATATATATATATATGTATAGATATGGGTAGGTTTATATTTTATATAGATATAGATACCTATATGAGGTATCCTAGATACATGAGCCTATGGCCTATGGCTAGTTTTGGCTTAGACTTGACCAAATTGACCTAGAAATGACTTGGATGAACATAGAAGGACTATTTGACTAAGGTTTGACTAAACCCTAACTAGATGATTAGGTTAACCATATGGATTATGTGGGTAGTCCTATGTAGATTAAGATATGTATGGGGTTAAGTGGAGTACTTAGAGGTTGTGTCATGGTTTGAGTTAGTCTTATGGAGTATTGACTTATATAGTTGACCATTGACCTAATTACCTTATTGACTAGTCTATGATTAACCAAAATCTTAGTTAGTCTAGACCTTGACTTAGTTTGACCATATTGACTAGTCTGACCATTGTTAACCAAACCCTAGATAACTTGACTAGTTTGGCTAGAATGTTTGACCAAGAGTTGACTTTAACCTAGATTAGACTTATTTAACATTGTTTGACCTTGTATGACTTAGTTTAACTTCTTGTGACCTAATATGACTTTGTAGAAGCATGGAAAATACTAAAGAAATTGACTCATGCGGCCAAGAAAGACCCATGCGGCTCAGAAAATGCATGCGGCTCAGGGAGTCATGCGGCATAAGGAGCTATGCGGCCGGAGGCATTCCATGCGGTTCAGAAGACATGTGGCGTGACAGTGCTCCCCTCCGATCCATGCTGCATTAATTGCTTTGACGGCTGACCCCTCTGAAAAGTTGACAGACCTGACACCAAAGCAGGTAATTATGACTGTCATGATGATGAATCTCTAGGGAAGAAAAAGAAATCTCTGACACGATCCCCCGAGAGCAACAAAATGCCACGTGGCCCTGCCACGTGGGTGTGCTTATGCGGCTCTAAGTGAAGACTTCCCATGCGGTTCAGAGTGAAGCTGTCCCATGCGGCTCGAGTGGAATCATCCCTATGCGGCTCAAGAAGATTATGCCCATGCGGCTCAAACAGACACACCATTATGCGGTTCATGCGGCTCATCATATGGTTCAGAAGTCTGAAGGAGGGGGCCACTGCCCAGACAGCCCTGACACGTGTCCCAAGTCTTATGCGGCCCAAAATTCATGCGGCCCAAATCTCATGCGGCCCAATCTGCATGCGCGATCAGTGACCATTGGCTCTCAGGACACGTGTCCTCAGCCGATCAATCTCCCAGATTTATGGCAATCCAAGATCGGGTCGAATCCCAGTGATCTGGGGCACGTGACAGGAGAATAAATTTGATTTATTCGCAGATATTAGAGAATCATTATAAGGAAGATTTATGCCAATCAGCATTAATTGCTAATGGGAATTTGGTGTAATCTACCCTTAATGGTTCTGATTCGTCACAATCAGAAACGAACGGCCTGGATTGATCAATCCCCAGGCCGCCGCCATCTCCAAGAGCTAATCATTGGCAACCCTAGTGATCACATCCCACTATTATAAATAGCAAGGTGCCATTCCCTTGTAATATATAGAGAGATATACAAAAGAAAAAACCAGAGAAGAATACGTATACACAGAGAGACTTCCCCCATAGTCAGAGAGAGAATATACACAGAGAGAGAGAAGCCATGAGAGCAATCAGAGAGAGAGCAAGAAGGCATTTCTTCGTCAACGACCAAGCAGATCTTCCCCGAGTCAAGGCTGCGTACGGATCGTCCAAGGAGTAAGGCAGAGCGGCCGTCGCTTTCCCGAGCCTCTATCGTCACCCCCCAGAATCTAAAATAAACAATCGTACTTAGACTGCTGTACCTAGGTTTTCGTCCCTAGGCTTTCTTTGTACGAGCGAGTTTGTATTGTGAGTCTAAGTTCAGTCCTTCGATAATTGTTCTGTACTTTTACAATCAATGGCAAACACGATGGCGACTCTGCTGGGGACTAACTTCTCCACGGCTGAGGAGTTGGTGACGCAATCGGACGCAGCCAAACTTGGCTCTACACAACAGAAGATGGTCGTACGCTTCGACCAACCGGCGTTCGAAGAGATGCTCTCTGAAGGTAGCACTGGCCCGGTCCAGAAGCAAACCCGCACCATAAAGGCTCGCAAAGAGTGGAGGCCAAAATCATTTGCTCCTCCGCAAACCCTTGATGGGGTGCTCTCTATTGCTCAAGATGGCGAGAAAGACTCTCCTGCGGCCCCACTTCAGACCGTAGACAACTCTGCTGTCCCCAAGTCCGGCAGAAGAAAACACTATGATGCTGGACTTGCAGGGGCAAAGAGGAACTCTACGCGATCCGAGCCGCAGAAGAGTATTAGCCGCAGGGAGAAAGCCCATGCGGCTACAACCGCCGACCGCATAAAGAAAACTCATGCGGCCACATCTGTCAGCCGCATAACTTATGCGGCTACAGTTGCCAACCGTACGGATGAGACTCATGCGGCTATTAAAGTCAATCGCTTGCAGAAAACCCATGCGGCCACAGATGCCAACCGCATGCGGTCAGCCTGCACGGTCGTGACTCCTAACCGCATAAAGACTCATCCTACAACAAAAGACAGCCGCATGCAGACAGCCTGCACGGTACCCAATGCTAGCCGCATAGCATCCGTCCCACGCTTCTCTCGATCAGTCTTCGACCGGCTTTATGCGGTCCTGACTCTGATCATTCTCTGGATGATAATCCAGACTCTATGGTATTCGACTTAGACTCCTCCTATTACGCACCCACAAGTGCTAAAAGAAGGAAGTCTAGGGCAGCGCGGGCTCATCAAGTCCAGACGACTGCCCCAACCTCTGACTATCGGGGCATCCCGCTGATTATCACGCGGGCCTCTGATGGGAAGTTGTATAAAACCACTCAAGTCCAGCCCCCGGCGGCAAACAGACAAAGTGGTTCCTCTGACCTGCGTGAGGTTATCCTCCACAAACGTAAGGAAAGAGAAGGAGCTTCGGGGTGTAAAGAGCCCTCACACGGACATCAATGCACCCAGATCATCATCAACTGCTGTTGCAGCAACGCGGCGGTGACGGAAGACAGGCCATCCGTCTTCCAAAGACTACATCACCCGAGCTCAGAAGACGAGGCACCTCCTGTTGTCTCCTGCAAGTCCGCGCAGAAAGTTCTCGCCAAGGGAAGAGGGAAGAAAACGAGCATCTCCAGCCCAAAGGTGTCAACTACTGCAGCTAAGAAACCGTCGTCTAAAGGGTTATCCTCCACTGGAGTATTTCAACACACCCGTTCGAAGATGAAAACTGCTGCGGTAGGAAGTTCGTCGTCTGCAACATTGGGGGTCGTCGGAACTGGGGGTAGCACTCCTCCAAACATCCACGACAATCCGACATTCCAAGAATACGGACTGGAGGAAGCAAATCCTCCGACGAATACAACAGATACCGACGTCCCCAAGGACATCCTAGACGAAGCAAGCTCCGAAGCCGGGGGTAGTGTTCCTTCCGAGTCTGAACCTGAAGAGAACATCCCCATATATCCTGATGATTTCTCGATGCACGGGTACAACTCGGAGGGTACATCCTCCACCACTCCTTCCGTCACTCCTCATGTGAAGACGGTGTTCATGACAGACAGCAATCAAGGCGATTTCGGTGATCGCCAGCGCATCGACACTTTGGAGGCCATATTGCACGCCTTGGTCAAGACTGTAGACGAGATCAAAGCGGCGCTTCCTAATCTGCAGGGGGTGACACCTGGCCAGACAAGCACGGGTCCTCCAATCAACGTAGATTCAAATTCAGCAGCACCGAACCCGGGCAATAATCCTCCCGAAGTAACGGCTCCGACTGCGACAGATGAGACCCGAGAAGTAAGGAGAGAAGTTCAAGAGCTCCGAGCCATGTTCCACGCCAGAGAAAACTCTCAAGACTTCAGAATACGGCAACCATATCCTGCTGAATGGAGGGATGTTCCATTTCCACCAAGATATAAGCCGTTCAATATCAACCCCTATGATGGCAAGACCTCAGTAAGTCGGTACATCACTTACTTCGAGGTCACTACCGACCATCTGCCCCATGATGACGCTATCCTGACACGGTTATTCATTGGGGCATTGGAAGGAGTCGCCTTCGATTGGTACCGCAACCTGCCGGACAATTGCATCCATTCCTTCGCTGGCTTCAAACGCCTGTTCTTGGAGAGGTTCTATGAGGTAGGGCAGGACGTCACGATGTCTACCCTCATGGACGTCATTCAAGGAGAGAAAGAGCTGACGAGGAATTACATTGAGCGGTTTCGTCAAACCGTAATGAAGTTACCATCTGGCAACCCGGACTCCTCCTTGATCGAAATTTGCCAAAAGAGACTACTCCCAACAATCAGTCTTTGGATGGGCGAGAGTCAATTCAAGGACTGGAAGGCTTTTATCATTAGTGCTACAAGTGCCGAAGAACGATTAAAGAAGGCTCGCCAACTGGGATTACATATCTCAGAGGGAGAGAACAAGAGCAAGCGTCCCAGCACCACCAACGACAATGGGGGTAGCCCCTCCAACAACCGGGACAACAGAGGCAAGCAGGCTATGGTGGCCGATACAGCCCAGAAGCCTGAGTCGCAACCTGCGGACAAACAATGGCCTCAAATCACTTACTCTTTTGAAGACGGTCACGTCAAGCCTATCTTGGACATGCTCATACAAGGAGATAGGATTCAGCTTCCTCCACCAAGACGGGAGCCTCGGCCGGCTGATCTGGAGAACCCAAAGTTCTGCCATTACCACCGCTACGTCCACCATGCTACGCACGACTGCTACCAACTGAAATGATATATCCAAAACCTCATCGATTCGAACGCTCTGGCCATCGATTTCGAGGAGGTAACTGTGGCAGCCAATATGGTGTCCGTACAATTCGACAGCTTCCCTCCAACAGAGACCCAGGACGGGGTTATACCCATCCCTCTGGCAACGATGGAGATTGCTAATCTCCCTGCCTGCTCAAGCTGCTGGTCTAGTACCCCTCACCACCTCACGAGGGGAAATCATGTGGGTCCATCCGGACCTAGTCCACGAGGTAACTCAGTCCACTCCATCTTCTAAAAAGAAAAGTGGAAAAGTTAGATCCTGCCGTACCACCTCAGCAGATGAAGAGGAAGTCACGGCCGTTGTTACTCGATCCGGAGCACAATCTCAACCTGTGGCTGAAAACTCGACTGATGATCATCCACCCATTACCACGGATGCTCCGGGACCGGCTCAGCCTTCGACGACCGACAAGCCTAGGCCGAAGGAGACTCGCTTCGACAAATTCCTCCGAAAGGAAACATCTCAGGGGCTGGAGAGGCCCTACAACTTCGACATCTTGGCACAATTGGCCAATACACCGACCAAATTGTCCTTATATGAACTCCTGAGGCTCTCAAAGGATGTCCGCACAGCTTTGAGCGATGCACTTCAAAATGCCGACGCGTACCTGGCTCAGGTCAACCTCACGGGAGAAAATCAGCCCGCAGACCTCCAAGACAGTGCCTGTACGGGAGCAATGCCCAACATCGTCTTCACTCCACAAGACATGCTCATCAAGACTAATCTACACGATCGCCCATTGTACTACACAGGCTACATCGGCGACATAAAGGTGGACCGGATGCACATTGACCCTGGGTCTTCCATAAGCATCATTCTAAAAGGACTACTGTATCATCTTTGTATCCCGATGCATCGCTTGACCCCTACAAACACCGCCATCAGCGGGTTCAATTCGGGCAGGAGCTACCCAATCGGGAAGATCCGTCTGAAATGTCAGATTGGCGATCTCCAATCAGAAGTCACTTGCTACGTCATAGATGCCGACACTTCATACAACATCCTTTTGGGGCGCCCTTGGATACACGATTACATGATCGTGCCTTCCACGCTACACCAATGCTTCAAATATGTCGACAAGCACGGCTTCGTGAGGACAGAATTTGCTGACATCGATCCCTTCAAAGGGGTCGAATCTTATTACTCGGACTCCTGCCTATACGAAAAGTCGAAGAGGCACCTTGAAGGAGGAAATGAACAAACTGATGTTGAAGCAACCACGGGATCAGAAGAACCTCTGACAATCCACCTCCAGGCTCGCAAGCCAGGCAATTCCGCACCCCTTACGGCCACGCTGCGTAAGAACGCGATCAGCCTCTCGGCACAGGAAGAGCAGTTGAGAATCCGGCTGCCAAGGTTCGGCCAGGTACCGAGACCCACGACAGGGCCACTTACCATCAGATTGCCGAGAGTCGGTCAATCCCAAACAGAGAAGCTCAATCCCTCCGATAGACCTCTGACGATACGCCTGCCTAAGAAAGGTCGTCACCCCCGATGCGAGGTCTGACACTTCAAGCGAACCAGCCACCCCTCGCTCCACATCAAGTACCAGACTGGGGGTTGCTAGTCTACCGACAACCCCACGCTCTGATCCGTCAGTTGAACCTCTGAAGATCAAGCTGACTAGGACGCCCTCTCAATCTTCATTCACACAGGGGGTAGCCGAAGAGGAACCAGAGCTAGCCAAGTATGTGGCTGCCCACACTGACGCTCCCTCCGCAGATGATGTAATCCCTCTAAAAAAGGATACCTTACTTCATCAATAAAGGGTTATCTTTGAACTACACCGAGCTCAATAAGCTATGTACAATGTATGCTATAGAACACGGTATAGGCACTCACCTACATACACAGGTGACAAATGTGTACACCGCTATCCAACGTACTCCAGTAGAAGACGCTTACCGAATAATCGAGGGAGGGGACCACCCAATCATCTTCGGCCGGATGAACAATCCGCATCCCCTCGCCATGGAAGAAGTCGACTTCGGGTCAGATGCTGGAAGACTGCCTCTGTATCTCTATAGCCCTCAATCCAAATATCTCATGCAGAAACAGGGGTATGATCTAGAAACAACGCCAAGACTGAACTACGGCACTGGACGACGATTACCTTTGAAGACACCAGCCCCGGCGGGCAAACCACGAAACTACTATAACAAAACCCGATGCGGTTTAGGATATATAACGCCTACTACGACCCCTGAAAGCTCAGATGAAGAATACGACTGGCAGTCACATTCAACCGGATCACCGACTTCCGACTCAGATACCAGCATCGGAGATGTGTTCAGACAAGTCATGTCAGTCAACATGGCATTCACGACGCTTACGAGGAAGACGAAGACATCCCCGAAATCCTTGAGCTAGAGCCATGGGCCCAGCAATTAGACGCACAATGGGAAAAGCGGTTCGAACTGAGAGAACCTCCTACTGAAGATGAGGTCATACAAGTGGATCTCGGCAGCGAATCTTCTCCAAAACCGATCTTTATCAGTAAAAGCCTAACTGACGAAGAACGAGAGTCGCTGTTAGAACTTGTCAGAGAATACATTGATGTGTTCGCCTGGAGCTATGAAGACATGCCGGGGTTAAATCCTGACATCGCTCTCCAAAACTCAATATACGGCCAGATGCAAAGCCAGTCAAGCAGCACAACGACGCTTCCGCCCAGGCGTCATGGACGCGATCGAAGCCGAAGTCAACAAGCTATAGCCAGCGGCTTC